>JASANG010002396.1:0-110907 GCA_030248215.1 Enoplolaimus lenunculus | reverse complement strand
TTTTGTAAACCCATACATATATTTGCTAACAAATAAACATCATTTTAGTGAGTCTTAGAGAATGCAAAAATTAGGCGCAGCGCCTTAAGATTAAATTTATGTTTAAAAATAGACGCTGACATAGGTTTAGTACAGGAAGGCCCGTAGTACTAGACATTGATCGAAAGAATAAACCTGGATGAAATTTGTTCAGCCAAGACCGATTTCAGATTTCCTGTTTGATTTTTTAAAATGTTGTGTAAATTACCCGTCCGCTTTATTAAAGCGTAGCATTGCTTGCTTTACGTTCCGCTACCACACCATCCCTTTATACTACATTGCATTGCATATAGACATATTTTTCCACACCTGTTTGCAGGAAGTTTGTATTAATACTGGTATATACGTGTTATATAAACATACGTAGGTTTTATACATCTGTAAAACATTAAAGCGGGCAGGGCGCCCAATTCTTGGTTTGTTGTTAACAATCATGCCGCAAGGCCGGTATCCTAAATTTTCAAATATTCACACCGTTTTTCGGCAGGACTGCAACAGAAGATTAAGCTTCAGACTTTTTGTTGCAGGAATTCGTAATATACTAGTTTTAGTTTCGGACATTGTCGTCTAGGGGACGAAAGCGGGCATGGATTCTTTGGCAACAGGGTGTTGACTGTAAGATCTTCTTATATGTGATTCAGGCCGAAAGGAAATTGACAGAAGAATTCCGTATATCACACACGAGTCGTCTGATTGTTCAAAACAGGGCGCTTCGCGGAGACCATTGTTTAAACTTCCTAAGTTTTCAACAAATGACGAAAATGTAAGTGTTCTGTGTACCGATTTTTTAGCTGTGTAGATCTAGTGACCGTTCTTATAAAAATATCTCGTCGATTGGAACACTGCAGAAAAAAGCAAGGTGGCTGGACCTAGACCAACATCGTACAGAGTGTCTTAGGCCTCTCTGCCCGTGAGATGGAACAGAGGTGTCAACCAGTGGTGCAAATAACATGGAGACAAAACACTCCGAGGGAAATAAAACGGGAGGTCAAAAGCATATACACAAAGGTAAAAACCGAATTGCGCAACGGTGCAGAATTTTGTGAAATCGCCATTTTTGCTGGGCCCGCCTCGAACATTTTTTACTGTGGTGCATGAACACGGTGCTAGAACACTGTATCTTGACGAGTGTAAAAAATCTTTTTAGGATGTCAGAATGAAAAAGTTATCAGAATGGCGTGAAAAATTCAGTTGTCAGAAGCCGAAGAAAGCTGCGCTGGTTAGGAAAAGCTGTTAAATTTTTTCGAATAACTTGGTTTTGATGTTGAAGTATTAAAATTGTTTTTGACTCAGTGTTTTTAACCTGGAATCGAGGTACGTTAGGTGAAAACATTGAGTTCGTTGAATTTCAGCAGTACACAAAAATTACACTTAAAATTACGGAAAGTCGGTTTAAAAATTTTCAAAATAATTATACAGCAAAATGTTCTTTGTCTTACAAAACCTGAAATTCTTTAAATATCGGCCGCAAAATTTTAAAATTTTATTAATAAATATCAGGACGTTTTAGAAACTTCAGACAAAAATTCTGCCGAGCTGGTTTTCGTGACACCGTATATCTGTGTTTTAAACCTTGCGCAGGTGTATTTTTAAAGTTTGCTATATTGTAAACTATTTTGACTATTTGTTGTGAAGTAAAGTGTTGTGGACGTATTTTTTCTGCCTATAAATACTAGTTCAGTATGTGTAGTAAAACTTTGTTCTCGCAGCTTTGGTACTTTACTTTGGTCTTAGAG
Organism: Enoplolaimus lenunculus; assembly: GCA_030248215.1. Lineage (NCBI taxonomy): Eukaryota > Metazoa > Nematoda > Enoplea > Enoplida > Thoracostomopsidae > Enoplolaimus > Enoplolaimus lenunculus. The sequence goes on along the minus strand of JASANG010002396.1, from coordinate 109,132 downwards.
CGAATTGTGTCACAACATTGGAGACTTATGAGTGTATAGGCACCTCATCTGTTCCGTGAAGCGCCCGATTTTGTTAGAAAATATGACTGATGAGGGTATTTTGAAGCGAACGGATACGTTAAAATTTGAATGTTATGAGCAAATATCTGCAGGTGTCAAAACCATTGGTATCACGCTTTGTTTTTTAAATAGAATTTTCATGTTTTCTTGCTCCAAGCGTTTTTTACGCCAAACACAACCATACACTACAGTTTTGAACAAACAACTATGAAAACATTCCCGGTACTGGAACTGTCGGATCGTCAGGCATGAAACTTTCATCTGACCCGGAGGTCGATTTTCTGCCGGCGAGATCAAAGCCCGACATTCCCACAATGTGTACAGCTCGGTTGTTATAAATTTCAAATGTGTTGCATCATTTTGAATGTCAATGTTTAAGAGGTCAGAATGTCACAAGTACAGTAATCAACGGGCAGCAATACATCACACAGAGGAAAAAGTTTAATTTTCTGAATCCGATACTGTGCTGCCTATATTAAAAATTGATTTAGGGCTAGGTATAGCATGTGGTCTAAAAATTCATTAAAAATTTCAATTTCTGAACATCTTTCTGTTTTAATGTTTTTTGTACCTATCGACGACTTATCCCGGCACGGGTCCACAAAAATATAGTTGTGAACAGTAGCGTGCTATATTGTCTTGGAAGGCTTTTTATATACTAGCACTCAATTTGAAATTGTATAGCTTTTAACATTTTTTAACATTGATATGATCCAGAAAATATCGATTCGATAAAACATGGATAAAGGTGAGTGTTTTAACGGTTTTCAACAAATATGCGGCCGAAATTAAAAATTCCGGTATAAAATTTGGTCGGTGGAAATTAAAGATATTTTACTTACGATAGATTTCATTATGCAAACTTTGATAATCACCGAAACCATCGAAGGTAGATTCGCTTCATGGATAAAAATATGAAAATCTGAAATACAACATATGAATGAATACTCTCTCCAACTTGCAAAAAAGTAAATTAAAATTAATTCGTCGGTGGTATGTATTTTTCTTTTCCCGTTTCCGGTAAATTTTTCAAATTCCGCTTCCGGTATTAAATTGTATTAATTCCGGCTGCACCCTGAAATATGTTTTCAATTTCCGGATGCAGTAGAAATAAAATTTCATTGTGTGTCGTTCATATTGTTTATGCTCTTCTATCCCTGGAAAAGATGTGTGATGTGGCATTTTTATGCGGCGGAATATTGAATGTTTAAAACTTAAGTTTCGTTGTTTCAGTTCCGCAAATGAACTCACAGTATCTCAAGTCCGCTAATAGGCAAGTGACGATTGTCTGATGCTGCATTGCATATCTCATGCCGCAGAGGGCTGTCGGTTTTCAAAATTGTAAATTGTGTTTAGATGCAGCTTTCTACACTGGAATTTGCCAACAACCGATGTCGCAGTTGGTTTACAATGGTGCGACTGAATTGTCGCAACAGGAAATACCTATATATTCGATGCCGTTTTGTTCTGCAATCTCCACAGATGCACAACAAAGCATTAGTCGTGGAAAAGTAATTTGTGAAACAAGTCAAGCGATTCGGATCAATATTGCAGCAGAAGATGGTGCAAACACAGCTAGCGGCCTGGGTTCGGCTTGGCATTCTTTTTCACCGAAACCTTTCTGTTATTACGGTACTTTCTACTTGAAGATATATTGCTTTATATTTATAAAAAACTTTTATATAAACAAAGGTTAAAAAGAATCGTGATGGTTGTGATATGCGGATGGAACTGTGCTTTGATTTAGCAACATTCATATTGTGAGTTTTTATATAGCTTTTTATGTCTGCTTTTACAACATGGAAAATATTTTGATCCTTTTAGATAGCCCAAACGTTTCGGTTGAGGATACGTTCAACGGTAAGCGTCGAAAAATTTTTGATATATCTTCAACAAAAAGAATTTATGAGCGACCAACAAGTTTTGTATCTGTACAGCCATATCAAGAAGGCAGCTCAACTGCGACACAGATTTCAACGAGTTCTTCACTGGTACTAGTGGCGCAGAAAAAGCGGAAAAGTGTTCAAAAGGACGAACGATCGTTAGATATTTCCTCCAATAGCATCACAACGTGCAGCTCTGACAGTAAAACAACTGTCTCATCGCGTGACGTTATAATTCCACTGGTACAAGTAATAGAAAATAAAAAGGAAAATGCACGCAACAGCTTGATTCAAACGCGTTCGAAAGAAAGTGATACAAAATCTTCAAAGTATGTGGCTTGTGCTCAAAACGATGGACATGATCTCAACTCATCGTTCGGTTACGAAACTTCTTCATGTGAGCCAAGAAGCGACTCAAGCGGTGCTAGCAATGACACAGTTATTCTAGAGTCTGGCGATGAGACTGTTTACAATTCAGGCGCTGTGACGTTGGAATCTTTGGGTACGTATATATTTCGTGGTAAAAAGTACATAATATGTACGTTTGGCACGGCTGCGCAGTCGTATTTTTTAATATTGTGTATCAAGCATGAAACTAAAGGTCGCCAAAGTTGGCCATGCGTTGCAAAAATAAGAAAAAAGCTTTGATGGAAAAAGTATGCTTTTACATACGTATACCTAATAAAATATGTTATAAATTTATATATTATTTCTGTGTGTTTAAGCTGATACTTCTTTCATTCCGCCACCTTTGCGCCGGTGTCCCGCACTGGGAATAGCTATCAAACGGAAAAATATTTCTCCTTCTATGACTGTTGGGATTAGTCGTACGGTTACTATTAGGAATACAACACATCTGCAAGCGCTGATAGACGATGATCCTCAATATTTGTATTTTCGATATCTCGGTGATGAACGGGGCAGGGGTGTGTTCACGCGCAGCCTCATACGGAAGGACTCGCTGATTCTCGTATTCTTGGGTGAATATATATCTTCAACCGAGGCTGCTGACCGTGAACTTGTATACGCTGACAAAAACTGTATGGGATTCATTTTTTATGTTCAGCATTCAATTGACCAATTTGTATGTATTGATGCAACAAGCGAATATGATATCAACGGAATATTCCGTTTAGGCAGACTTGTCAACCATAGCTACCTCAACCCAAACAGCCAGTCGGTTATCGCGTGGCATTCGAGAAAACCGTGGGTTGTCTTGAAGGCTGTAGTTGACATTCAACCTCACCAGGAAATAGTATATAATTATGGTCCACAAAGCGGCTCTGTGTACGCTGCATATCCATGGCTTCTAAATACGTGATTTACATATATATATATATATATATATATATATATATATATATATATATATATATATATATATATATATATATATATATAAAAAAAAAAAAAAAAAAAAAAAAAAAAAAAAAAAAAAAAAAACACGCATTTGTTTTGATTGGAAGACGTGTGACGCATTCCTTTTTGTACTATTTTTGTGAAGCTGGTATTCGCATAAAATGTGCTTGTGTTGTGGCCAGGGCGTGAAATTACTTTAGAGCTTAGTAAGGTATAGTCCAAAGCAGAATGCTTGGCTAAAAGCCAAAGCGTTTCCGTCTCAAACAATAGGATTTGATGTAAGTGATTTGCAGAATAAAAAACGTTAATGAGTGCAAATTGAACTGTGATATGCGAAAAAACACAATATCACAAAATATTTTCGGCGAAATATTGCTCAAAAGCGCAATTTAAAAACACTTTAAAACTATGCCGCCCATCGGAATGCATACGACAGACATATGTATATAGGTATTTTTAGCGAGGCCAAACTTGCACCAAAGTCTCATTCGGAATTGAGCTGAGATAGAATTTTGGCAACAACACACGTTCCATGTCTATATTTCATGTGCCTTATTTTTATATTTCTGACAGTTTGACTGGTCACGTGCTTTTAGCAACGAATTTTTATATGCAATAGTATAAAAATAGGTGGTATAACGTGCATGAGCTGCAAAAACTTGCTTTTATTGCATCTCCTACGCTTCCAGTTGCAAAAAAATGTAGCAGGGTTTCACTATTTTGAATACCACAGTTTTTGTGGACGCATAAATGCCACATTTCTTTCTCAAGTCGAGCTGTTTTTAAAAGAAACATATATATTTTTTCAAACAGTTCGTATGAGAATTATTAATGATTCTTTGAAGACTGATGTTGTGACCTATGCCTGTACGTATTTTTCAAACTTTTCGTTTTACTTGTGGACAAGTTTGATACAGATATGCTCCGTGAAGATATTTTGACTGCTTGAGCTTTAGTGTATATGCTTTATCTTATGATTTATGATTCTCAGAATGTTTCGTTTTGATTTCAAATGCGATGTATTTTCATACAGTATGCCTACATATCGCTGTATATATATTGCTTGACCACAATTTTTGAATGTATACGTAGTAGCACACAAACCAAATGTTTGACAGTAAAAAAATGGGTGTTCTTTTGTCTGACAATGCGTTTTGTATATTCAGTAAACAGTTTTGGTATTTTGTTTGCATGAAGAAGTGTTTCTTGAGCGTAAAGTCATATTGAAATTTGTTTTTGGTAAACAAATGGAAGGGTGCATTCGGAACTGGAAGACAGTACTAAAAACCCATTGGTCAACAAACTGCTGAAAACGGAGAGGACGCAAAATATTAAACTTTAATGAAATGCAAAACGTTGCAGTTTGCATTAAAAAATATTGATTGATAGACTGCGGATTCTAATTGCAGATGGCGAAAAATTTATTCAGATAGAAAGCACGCATCACCGGAATATATATCTTTTATCACTATGGTGACATGAAAAGTTTTTTTGTGCAACCGGAGGTGAAAAATACCGGAGCCGGAGGTGGGGTAAAATAGTAAAAATGATGGTTTAATAGTTCGGCAAAATGATATGTAAGTTCTTTGGTTTAGGTTTTCGCGAAATTTCGGAAATTTGTTGCCCGAAATTGTGAAAATAGTAAAAAAGCAAAACGCGCTTTTGCAAAATTTAATGTAAAATTTTACCACACCGGAGCAGAAGGCCAATTTTCTGCTGGAGCCGGAGGCTCATATACCTCCGGTTGTATCCTGTTTTACTCAGCCATTGTGTAAAAAAATTTGAATGCGGATATATATTAATTTTTAACCGTGGTATTATAACTCAAATCTCTTGCTTTGGGTACGGCATTTGTTGGATTGTCATTTTTATGTGCACAGCATGTTGTACTAAAGGCCCATGTTATACTTTAGGGCCGTCCCAGTTTTACTGGCGAATCTCTAAAGCAAGAGGCTTTACTGTACTTTTTGCTTAGGCTTACGCTTTTAGGAACACGCTTTCTACTGTTTAATACGGCCCTAAAACGTAACACTGACCAAATTTTCGCGCATTCTCTCACAGCTTTTGCAAAATGTCTTAAAATTGTTTATTGACAATTTAACACGCTTTTTAATACACTTCAGCAAATTGAATACTTGATATTTTTTGGTCACTATACGGTTGCTGCTATATCATTTTTTCCTAAATCAGTACATCCTTGGAACATTGGAATGTTTTGTTTTTAGTGTTCAAAGTTGCCATCAGAAACGTCGTGTGGTTTGTACATTGACTATGATTGGATTAAAGGCAGATTTGTTTAAAACGAGTGAGTTCAATGCAATTTTAAAACAAAAGATTTTGATGTTGAAATCGATATTCTCACGCGATATCGCATGCAAGACTCAGAGGAATCTTCTATTGTCCTATAATTGTTAATTATACTTAATCCGTTGTGTCATCCTGGGGCTGGGACATATGTTCTGTGCCAGTATCGTTGAAGTCGCACAGTTTTTGTCTTTGGCTGAACACATCTCATAGGCGATTGATTTGTATATGGAATTTGCAAAAGATTGTAGTTTTTCAAACATTTTATATTATTTCGTCATAGGCGATTGATTTGTATATGGAATTTGCAAAAGATTGTAGTTTTTCAAACATTTTATATTATTTCTCTCCTCCATGTATATCTGCCATTCGGGCCGTATGGCCTAGCCCAATCTGCTATTCAGACTTAACAGCATAGGCATATGGCAATTGGGAGATCAACTGTAGAACGAACGCTGATTGGTTTTATATATTGCATCTTAAAATATTGCGTTGGGAATTTTAATAGTTTTTGGTCCAAACTATAAAAACAGCAAATTGGCTGTTTAATATTCCATATGTTTTTGCAGTGCAGCTAAAAATTCTGCTAATTGTTTGGTTCATATCTATCATGACTGCTCGGAATGTGCCTTGTGATACGCTGAGCGGTGCGAGTAGCTCAAAATCAGTGGAAAAGAGATCAGCTACGGCAGTCTCCGCAACAGACGGTAGCATCTGCAATGTATCAGAGTCAGTGTATAGTACATCAAAAACTCCAAAAAGATCGGTAGAAAGAATTACTAAAATTGGTAAGTAAAAAACTGTTCAGATCACGGGCGGTACCGAGTAAAGTGTAACGGTAAACAAAACATATTTACGGATGGCTTGTTTGGATTCGGTCCGGATCATGGGTACTCCTTTGCAACTGGAGGTACTTTTAAAGAAGTGTAAAACTTTATACGACCCGAATTTCAGAAATTTTCTGTTTTTATATTTCGCATTTCAGCTCTGAAAATAGTACAATTTATCTTGGTCCCATCTCACGCTGTGAGTAAGAACTTGTACCAAGGTATTTGATAGCTTTTTAATGGGAGAACATTTTGATGTTTTTAAGACGGAGATAGACATATTTGAATATAAATTTGTAAAAGTCCAAGTTTTATACATCTTTTCAGCTCAAACTGAAGCGCGAAACCAACGTTCTGTTACTGCTGTTAACACTAAATATCGTCGCATCGCATATGTAAGTTTTCTGAATGTGTCATTGCAAGCTTTTGAAGTATAGGAGGAATGCTACGCCATACGGTAAAAATTAAATTCAAATTTTAATTAAATTTTTGTAGGTCCACACTTGTGCTGCATTTGAGCCTCTTCCCGAAGCTTTTTTACAGGACCGTTTTTGATATTTTGGCTCAATGTTGTATAAAAAGTTTTTAAATTGTTTTTAGAATGTTGTAAAACACCACCAGATATTGCGGAGGTTTGACTTCAACGACGTACCAAAGTTCAAACAGTATATTAATAATCAGCAGAACTTACTGCCGCCATATGATGCTTCAAGCGCTCTTCATGAACCCCAAAAGCAGTTTTTTCCTCCTAACTACAAATTATGTAACAAAGCCCAGTTCAACTGTCCGTCAGTAGTGTTGCGGTACTTCATGATTGAAAAGATTATCCACCACGATTTGTATCCGTTAGCTAAGCTACGAAATGCTACAAAAGTTGACACAGTCCTTAGTGATCCGGAATTGTTGTTGGCGTTCGCCTCGGAGTTTTCTATGTTATCAGTGATGAACAGTATAGCTGCATTTGAAAATCCCCGGTACGTTAAAATCAATATGATTTGCTTTTAAAGTTTGACATAGTTGTTGACAACTTAGACAATTTTGTGCTGAAAAGTTTTCTTTATTCCGATGTTTTTACATATGTATCATCAAATATGTGTATGACCAGGCGCAATATTTAAAGCAAGCGGTTGCTTTCAATCTTTAAGACCTGAAGATTCTCGGAGAAGAAAACGCATTGTCGATGAACAAGCTGTTGAAATTGCTAACAACGACATAAGGAATCCTAAAGATTACATAAACCTGGAAGCGATGGCGTATATAAATGAAAATGTTGTACGTTAAAAATTTTATTAAAAATATCAGACTGATTGATATTTTTAATGCTTAGACTGAGCTTACATTTCAGGGCTGCCAGTTGCAGGTGAATGCGAGTGTATAGAATTGTTAGAAACTGAGTTTTGATGTCTCTAAAAGGGACTTGACTTTTTTAAAATTGTTATATATTTTTATTTAAGTCAGTGGAATACGCAAGCTCTACAGACAGTTCTGATTTGTCGCAGGAACGAAGAAATATCGGATCACACAAGGAGTGGGTAGGTATCAATCAGGGTGCAACCAAACTGACAAATAAAATATTTTTAGCGTTGGAAAGCAAACATGATAAAAAACATCGTTAAAATTTATGTAACAAACCATTCTCAAAATTACGTTTTAATCGTTTTTATGGTATGTATACTACCTGTTTTTAAACATGGTTTACTATTATAAAGTTGGAATAGGCATCGGTTCGGCATCAGCATGTTTTCAAAGTAAAAACGCGGCTTCGGTAGCATCGGCAAAAATTTTGGTATCGACGCATCCCTAGGCAAAACGTGTCTTCATGCTCCCTAAAATATTCATACCTACTGAATCTGTGTTTGCAAACTCGTTTTCACATGCACAAAATTGCTTTGCATAAATATATAGGTATAGCTAACACCTTGCATGTCAGCTTTTATTAATATTTCGTGCATGAAAATGCAACGTTGTTTAATTGCTGGTTTGGTTTTACTTTTTATAGCCGCAACAAAACTGCACTGAAACCGTCTCAGATTTGTATGAGTTTAACAGTGAAGAATCATCCTATGAAAGTTATCGCATTTTCCGCTCCAAGTGCCGGAAATCTGCAGGCAAGAAACAGCTGCGGGATGCTGTTCATTCCATTTTTGCGTTCGTCATGAACTTTTTTAAAACCTAAACATTTTAGCTAGCGTAAGCATATTCAAACATACAACTTTTGTAGTGCGGTCTGTAAAATTCACAGAACAGCTTTAAGTTCACGTTGATTCCTTTTGTGTGAATGGCTTTAATATGTTTTAGCTTTTTAAAACCCATTATAAAACGTTTGCATTGGAATTCAGCAAGTGTTCGAAATTGCGTTTCAGATTTTACCTTATCTATTTAAATTTTAAACGTATAGTCAGGATTTTTATACGCTACCTGTGTACATTTTAATGGCTGAAAGTAAGCACAATATTGTGGATAAAATGCTGCATGGACTAGTTATATTTTTACCTCTTTATGATCAGGGGTTTTTGTCAAATGCAACACATATATATGTTGGGCGAAGCGAAGCTACGAGACTGTGGTCAAAGCTTAAATAATTTTAAAATATACCAAACAACGAGGCCAGCATAGTTTCTCTTGATATTTTGCAGGCATCTTGCCAAATATATATTTTAAAAACCATGTTTTAGCTATTCAAGAAAATCAAGGCAACGAATATTCGGATTCTCGCGATAGTAAGTTTGTTCGTATTTTGAAACGCCATGAATGCTAAAACTGGGCATGCATATGCAGCTTTTCTTCAAAATGGATAGTATATATATACCAAAAGCTATACTATAGTCTCCCACTTGTTTTGCAAAAGTTCTCCATACAACTCAAAACAGACTTTAGGTTGAGGCATTCGAGCCAAACATAGTCGGTTTATTTTTAAAATCCTATACGTATATTGTAGGGACACTAAGCAATATACAATACGTATTTCAGGACGGTTTGATATTGAAGAGGAAGCGATGTCAGAAAACCAAGCATCAAGTCAAAACACAATTGCCACCGAACCGTCATCAAACGCAGACGTGCTCTCGGACGATGGAAGAGCGCTACCATCCAACAGAAATTTGTCGCCTTACGCCGATGTTGACAAGCAGAATCAACCGTTAACCCATAGCCCAGCAACGCATGCAAATTTCTATCAGCCAGCGCACGATGCAGCGAATCCTTCGCCTGGTGGCAGTCCGGCGCCCGTTGATTATTCCAGTCAACCTCATGGAACCAACGCGTCGCCGTACAATGGTTATATTTCGGCAACCAGGTTTCCACCGGCGCCGATGTCGCTCAACCAGGTTTCGTACGGAACTCACTGTAGAGCAGAAACTCAGCCGCACAAGGTATGGTCGCACCCGTCAGCCTTTCATCAGGGATACGCAGGCGTCCAGCAGGGATATGGTGGCGTACAACAGGGTTACGTGGGCGTTATCGAACCGCAACATGCGCCGCAATCGTCGCACTACAGCGCGCACAGCGGTGCCACAGGTCCGCAACCAGGCGCAATTTATCCGCAGGGATATGGTCCATACCCTCAACCTTACCGTCAAGGTTCGCCTCAAAATCATTTCCCACCTTTTGGACCTCAGTACATGTTCCCACCAGCGTTTCATGGAATGCCTCAATACCACAGTTCAATCCCTTCAGAACAATATAGCGCAAGTTACGCAAATAGTGCGAACTGCCAGCTGGGCACGTGGCCCAACGGCGCATCCAGATATGACCCGACCTATCGCGAGCAAGTAACGCCAACACCATGCAAATCGCCGTGGCCTTCTGCTAGCAAATCCGCACGTGCCGCTGTAAACGGTAAGTAGAGGCATATTTGAATAATGTTTTGGGATGAGTGTTCAAAACAGTTTTAAAAATGCATGTACTTCAAATTTTTTCATGAACACATATCTTGTCAGATGCATGACCAGAAATCGCACAGGCAGAAGTATATGCTCGGCCACGGGCACTCAGACAAAAAGGAACGTACGCAACCGTAAAAGGCGTTTTAAGCTTTTTTTAATGTTAAAACCATATATCGAGTGCTATTAAAAGCCACGAAGAGTTCGCTAAACAATATACAAGGTCAAAGCAAACGCAAAAACGCAGAAGCGGACGCAAGAATTCAGGAATTTTGGTCTATTCATAGACGTAGGAGTCATGGTGCTTTTTTAAAAATAAAACAGAATTTTACATGGTTTTTCACTTTTGACGCTGCTTCAGAATACGCATTTATTCTGCTGTTTTTCGACAATTTAAAAACTTGTATTTTTAAGTAGTATATGTGATTTTTATTTTGGTTTTAGAAACTTTTTACGCATTGAAGTTTAACATTTGATAGCGTGTACTCGTTTTTACATTGAGTTTCAAACAAAATCCTACCAGTAAAGTGCTTTTTTATTTAAGTTACTCCCGTCGCCGCTCGATATACTCCTAAAACACATGGCACTGTATGTACGAGCTCAACTGCAACTCCAAAGCGTTCACAAGCCGCACAACGTGAACCATTAAAAGCAATATCGCCAAGAGTGCAAGAGCTGCAAAGTGAACGATATATGCAGCGGGGTGAGTCGGAGGCTTCAATTGACGGTAAAGTCGTCAGAAATATTTCATCACCAAGAAAAAGGATATCACAAACATTTCAAACCAAAAATAAACGTCAACTTCCTGGAACTTGCGCAAAGCGTATTCAGAGCGATGGGGTTCGAAATGTATTAAGTGAACATTCGGTGCACGGTGTCGAGCCAGCGGTGATATCTGAAAAGGAAACCGATGTCGAAATTGAACATGGGTCATCAGAGACAATTGTTACACAAGATGCGTGTGACAGAACAAAAGATACAAATGAACGACAGCTGTTGCCCATAACTGACGATATGAACGATGGTACCAACACTGTTGGAAAAAGTTTGGAAGTAGTGGCTTCAGTTGATGTAAACGATGATAGCACTACTGACAAAGGTTTGAAAACTACATCGGTTTCGCATTTAGGGATAACAAACCACGATACTGTTGCTAAAGCTGACAAAAGTATTCAAAAGACATCTGCTGGCGGTGGAAAAGCAAACGGAAGCCTAAAAACTGTAGTGGTTTCGGATAACGCCAATCACGACACTGCAAACGCTGCCCAAAGCTTGAAAACTGCAGTGGTTTCGGATAACGCCAATCACGACACTGTAAACGCTGCCCAAAGCTTGAAAACTGCAGTGGTTTCGGATATTCAAAAGACATCCAGTGGTCACGAGATGAATTCAGAAGACAGTGATGACGAATATTTGGCTAGTATTGTTATTGACGAAGATGATGTTTTTGCCGGTATGTATTTTTATATGCTCCAAACGTCTGTATGTACATTTTTTATGCTGAAAATGGTACATGTTTTACAACCCCTCTTGATATAGCGGGTTTTGTGGTTTTGTGTTGTTCTGGGCTTTGAAATGGTGCAGGTGAAAGCAGCCGACTTTTTTTACAACAAATTCACCATAAACGGTATTTGGGTGTTAAAAAGCAGCATTCGTTTTGCTGAATCCGACCCTTTTTGAATAAAAAAATCGGTATTTCGTATGCTCGATGACTTGTATATATATATTTTTTAGGCAAAAAACTTGGTTTGCAGGAAAAAAGCAATGCGGCAAAGGAATGCGGAAATGCTGAAACAGTGGGTAAGAATTGTTTTTCAAAGAAATTTGTTCACAGTTTTTCCAATTTTGCTAGCGCAAGTGTCTTAATACGTAAAATATGTTGTGCAATATTAAAAAAGCTTTAGTTGTAGTATATTCATATAAAATATTACGCTTTTGTAGTATATTATTCATGTAAAATGTTCCGTATTGAGCTTTTTGTTTTGTAGACAAAAATGATTGCAGCTTGGCGCAGCGAAGCAAAACGGCAAATGCTCCAAAGTCAGATAGTGAGTTCTTTCTTTACGAAATGTTTAAACGAATGTTATAGGTATAGGTAAATATCTGAAAATAAAATTCTGCCGTTTTTTGAGACATGCGCAGCGCCTTCTTCCATAGGCAACGATTTCGATGCTATAAAAAGCAAGTGTATGCGAGAACTGCGTATTATTTGAGGGACCTTTTGTCTAGTTTGGATTTTTAAATCTTGCATGTATAAAACACATTTTTCACAAACACCAGTCAATATTGGTAGTGAAAATTTTAACGACTCACCGTTTTTGAAAGCTGTATAAAGGTTTTTAGGTGCGTCTATTTTGATTCGGGGAATTCCAACTACGTGTGTGGAACAAGCTAAAGTTAATATTACCAGAAAATCTTTGCGCAAAAAAACAATACCAAAATTGTTTATATCTGCGGATCAGTATGACCCAAATACTGATTTCATTGACCTTAGGTCCTTGGTTGCGGAAGATAGTTCAACGCTGTTTTGGCAGGAGACAGGGACTGAACGTGGCCGTGGAGTATATACAAAAGAATCTATTGGTGTGGGCGAGTTAGTAATGGCTTATGTGGGGCAGTTGATACCGTTGGTAGTGGCTAAAAAGCGAGAGGATACGTATCTTAGGCAACAGAAGGGTTGTTACATGTTTTACTTTCAACCGAAAGTGGGGGATATGATGTGTGTGGATGCAACTTCAGATTTTGATCATAATGGCAAATTTCGGCTCGGACGGCTAGTAAACCACAGTCGCATTCGACCGAACTGCAAGCCTGTCATAGCATACATTTTTGTTGAGCCCTTTATTTTTCTCAAAACAATTCGAGCAATAAACGCAGGCGAAGAACTTCTCTATGATTATGGGGAGAAAGATCCAGATGTTCTCAGTCGTTATCCTTGGCTTGAAAACTCCTGAATTTCAGCTTTACGCTTTTGCTTGCTTCATATATATTAAATTTTGTGTACGCACAAGGCTCGGTTGTATGACGGTTGCCTACAAATTTTTGAAAAAGCGAACGGATAAAAACAAATTTCTATGAACACAGAGTATTTTAAACCTTTCCTTCGTGATTTTGGGCCTTGACTGACGTAAAAGGTTTTTATGTTGTTTTTATATGCAATGTACATTTTTGAAATCGTACTTTCAGAAGACATGGGACGGTCAAACTAAGTTTTGTCGACGCAAAGAAAAAGGCATCAATGAGCATTTTGGCCACATAAAGACGTTCGTTTTAAAATGCGTTGAAAATATTTTAGCGCAGTCGTTTAAAATGATTTTTTTCAGAAAATAGCGGCGGAATACCAGTACCTTAATACTTTATATACTTGTTTGTATCATTTTTCAGCATACCTATGTTTCATTTTTAATTTGCTTGGAAATCTGCCTTTTTCATTCAGAAATAATATACCTTTCGTTGGGAAATCTGTAACGTTTCGGAATCAGCTTTAATACAAAGTGATTTGGAAATCTAAGCTTTAAAATTTAGGTTGGACATATTCATGTCTTTTGTGAACCTAAACTTTAAAATTTTTGACAAAATACAGACTTCACATTGACAAATGTTGAACTGTTTTGTTGTGATTGTACCTAGTGCAGAAAAACGTGTATATTTGGGTTATACGCATAAAACTGAAAGTCAACTGGGTATATACGTTTTTATTCAATATTGTTTTAGTTCTGTCATCATCGCTTATATGTCGCCTGTTTTTAACACTATATTTTTAGTTTAAAGTCTTTTGTACACCATATATTTTGTGTTGATAAAGTATACCTATACATATGTCTGAATTTGATCAGAGAACATTCTGGGCCTAAGCATAAAACTTTTTCGTTTTCCGCAAATCTTAAGTCAAAATTTATTACAGTAACCACTTTTCAAAACATTCGGAGGCGAATGCTTTTAAAAAGCCCACCCAAGTAAAACATACAGCTCCCCACCGACCTCGCTGTTGGAACAATTGAAATTGAAACAATTTATTAAAATGTGATTGAAGGTCACCGTGGTTTCTTAACTTCAGAGGTCATATGTATATATAAAATATACATACATACACATATATATATATGTATATATATATATTCTTTTGTTCAACATGTTTGTCGAGACATTGCTCAAGTAAAATTGACGGTAAAATTGCATTTTTTGTGGCACATTAAGTGTGTTTATATAATTTGAAGTAGAGACTCACAAAAATTTAATGAACTAAATTTCACGGAAACACAAAATATGATCAAGTATTCAATTTAGCGGAACCAGAAAACAGATGAGAACTTTGCGAAATTTTCATACGAAAACACAGGATTTTACAGCATAAAAATGCGTGGTGCCATCAAAGCTTGCCTCCGGTCGGGTATGATAGAATTTTATGATGTTCTTAAAGGATTCGCTGTATAATTTTTAATACAAAACAGTCAAGGTGCATCCGGAATATAAAATACCGGGAACTGAACCGGAACCTGAAAATTAAAAAATACCGGAACCGGAAAATCGCGTTTTAACGGTGTAAACACACCTTAATAGCATGCCATAATTCTGAAAAATTGTAGCTGAAAACGCTAGTATGACACAGTGAAAGTTTTGGCAATATATACTGTCAGACAATTTTAGAAAAATACAAGTTTTTAATACAATGTCAATTTTCAATCCAAAAACCGGAAAATTCCGGTGAAACAATACTGCATTTTTACCAGAACCTGATTTTAAGAGTGAAAAATGCAGGATTTTCCTACCGGAACCGGAATTACGGTTGCACCCTGAAACCAGTAAATATCTCGTCGAGTTTGTTGCCTTTCTCGACATCTGCAATGTGTTTTGTACTTTCCCGAAATATAATTCGAAAAGTTTTTCTAAGCTTCACAATGAAATTTGCTGCAGACATATTCTGTTGGCTACCATCAACGGCAACAGATCGCTCGACTTTTAAAACAGTTTAACGCAGGTATCCTTTTAAAACTGCACATATGTCGAAAAGACTGTTTCCTAGAAATGATGACCGAGTGAGAGCAATTCCGCGTCTGTGCTTTTCGGCTTTGGCATTTTATACCTCAGGCTGCACCCTGATGCAAAGTATAAATATCGGCCAAAATACTGTTTTTATGTCATGAAAACAAAAATTTTGTACATACATTTTTTATCATTTTCTTTCTACTCACTGAGATCAGTTCTTTAATTGTTTTGTCGCAGAATGAACCTGACGGCAACAATCATGAGAAATAGCGAAATTATTGCTCGTACAAACAATCGGAATAAGGCTGTGGCATGTTGATCAAGCTGCCCATGTTGATAACAGTAGATCGAGCGCCCCAGAAACTCGGCAATAGGAAACGTAAAATGACCGCATAGAATAACAATGATCGCTTGCAATTCCTGGATCCTGCTGTAGGCACCAATCATTACAGTAAGCAGTGTTAACACCAGAAACGTAGCATTAGTTACGTAATTTGACGGCATTTTTGTATATTTTAGACTTGTAAAACTTTAATAGAACACGTATATATATATATATAATATTTTTAATATGAAAGCAGTTGCATTTATATAGATATCAGGTAAATTTAAATTGAAATCTTAAGTCACGATTTTTAAAATTTTTTAGTTCAGCATTTTATGGTATCGCACTGACTGAAGTTTCAAAGTTTAAATGACAAGAAGTGTCATGTTGCGTATCAGGCGCCCTCGGCCGCTTAAACCGACCGGCAGGGCTGGACGGTCTCGGTCTCGGCAAGTCTCGAGATTTGGTTGGTCTCGGCCTCGCTTTTTTCAGTCTCCCTGGGTTACAAACAGAGACCAAAGAGGTGAGAAATCGATATTAGCAACAAAATTTTTCTATCGCAGCTTTGGCCCGGAAATACTTGCGCCTTTCGCCGACCAACACCGCTCTGTGAGAAACAGGATGACCCCTCCGGTTATCCAAAATTTTGTTTTTGAAAGGAAACCCAAAACCTTTGATTTTATTGTGACAAACCACAAATAATTGCATTTAAAAATGGCTCTTCCGCATAAAACGTAACGCTATGTTAAAAAATTTTCTGCTCTATTCGGTTTGCTCGGGTGCAAAAACAACTCTATATATAGGTATAGGTCTGAGGGATTGTACCGATGGTATTTCGAGACAGTGGAAATGCCAAAATCCTGGGCGTCGGTTGGGTCCCGATATGGTCTTGGTCTCACTTTTTTGACCGAGACCACCTGTCCCTGCCGGCCAGACCTGGCCAGGATTGCCGGCGTTTTTCCGTTTGTTTCATTTCCACTAGGGTATATTTGCTGCGTTCGGACCTGTTTTTATACAAAACTATATTTGCACAATTTCACCTTAAGATTGACCGTGTGACTTTTCTACTTTTGCTGCTATTTGTGAATACCAAAAAATTTCATTTGTTTTAGAAGATAAAAATCCGTCAATCAAACTGAAATTCACTTTTGAAATATTGTTTATCATCAAAATACTATATTGTTTTAGAGAAGCACTGAAGAGTTGCAGGTGATGTGGAAGATTTATGATACGTCTAGAAACTGGGAATGAAGATTTTGAAGGATGAATTATATATACAAATTCAAATTTTTATACCTACCTTGAAACGTTGATTATGTTTTGCTGTTGCGGTTCCAAGATTTTTAGCTTTGGATACGTCCAAAAATTTATAGGTTTAAAAGCAAAACAGCGAATGAAGATTGATACATATATATTATACATGATTTCCCAATTTCTCCTCTTACAAAACTTAAAAACGTTTTGGAGCTCGTGTTGCAGAAAAACACTGATTTCTAGCTTTTTAGCTTTTAAAGCAGGATATCTGATCCATTTGCGTTGCAAAACATGCAACGATAGCTTTTCGGCTCCTACGCAGGCTCACAGCAAAAATTTCCAAACTTTTAGTTCGCATGAACAAAAAGTTTCTAAGAAGCATAAAACACAAGTGAAAGTCATCCAGACAATTACTATAAAGGCTATCCACTTTCGTATAAACTTTAAAGTGCAATTTAAAATGAAACAAGTCGTGATGAGCAACATAAAAAACGGTAATTACATGTTCGCACAATTTCAACTTGAACGAACATTAGAGGCCGTTATATGAGTAATTGTTTTGTAGCAACTTGTATTTTGCAAGTGAAATGCGCCTGTGAATGAAATTTTATATGGAATCTGATGGTCGTAAAAACGTACGTTTGTGAGGAATGGTGGCATGTATTACAAAGGCTTCAGGAAGCGGTATAGGGTCAGCCACCGTTTTTTGTAAAATTCTAAAAAGCTTGAAACAAACAGTTGTATCCCGGTATTTGCAAAGTTTTGAAGACTTCTGTTTGGTTTTTATAGCTTATGTTGGAGTAGCTTCAATCACTATCATATTTTAAAATACGTTAAAATAAAACTTTTCTTATAACTGTGTATTGTATTATAAAGCGTTTTGCTTCAAAATATGGGCTGATCTCTGAATGTAGACAGCGCATAGGTACTGCACTATTTCTGCGCACCTTCTTGAAATGCTGGCTCTGGTCTCGTTTGAGTGTTACAAATTTTATTGGCTCGTGCGCACTTTTCCCCAAAGGCCGGCTCGCAACTTCAGGGGTTGATGCGTTCGCCACTTCGTTTTGAAGAGCATTGTTTCCGTTGCTAATTTTTCTTCTGATGCTGCAAAACAACTGTTTTATTGCTTTAAAGCGAAGCAGACACGTAAAAATTTACTTAGACGCGTAAAAATTTAACTTAGACTCGTAAAAACTTCCCTTTTAGACGCGTAAAAATTTGACTTTGTTTTTTACTATATTTAAAATGTACTCAAAACCGTTAGTCTTGATACTTGGTATAGGCGCCAATCTCTTCTCTTAAAAGTGGGGTCACATATTCCGAGGACCGATAGTAGATCAAGCCACGTTTTTGAGCGTGTCAAAAGTTTTGGGTACTTTTCCGTCAAGTTTGCTCAAAAGTGGGATGCAGTCAAAACGCCTTTACCATGTTTTACTCACAAAGTGGGCGGTCAGTTTTATAACCTCCCCCCACCCTCGTCGCAATAGGCACACATATATCAAACACTTTTGGACACTTCAAATTTCCGAGCGCAACGGTAATATTTTAATTGCTCTCACACGTTGTCAAATACCTATATACATTTGAAAAGAATTGAGAAACGATTCTTTGTAGGGGCTGTGTATGTAAGGTTTTAATGTGAAATATGCTCCTTCTATAGTTTGTATTCAGTTCCGGCAGAAGATCTACCTCTGGCTTTGGCGGCTGCGGTAAAATTTTTGTCTGCGGAGGCAATTTCAGTTGAGAAACTGCATAAAATTTTACAAAATTTATATGCTGTATTGGCTTGGGCGCTTCGTTTTCTTTGGTTGAGACAAAATTTTTTACCGAGATTTCGTAATGCATATTTAAACCAAAAGATTTTAACACACCTTAAAAATATTTGGTACAATTTAGCAAATTAAACATCATTTTTACACTTCCTCAAATTTTGCCTCACCTCCGGCTCCGGCAAAATTTGTTGACCTACGGCTCGGGGAAAATTTCTTGAACTCCGGCTCCGGTGTTTTATCACCTCTGGTTTTACCCTGACTTGAGCAAGTTGAAAAGCGCTCTTGCTTTTGATATGTTCTGTGGAATTCGGTTTGTTTAAAAAGATTGTTATATTTGAGATTTTTATTCTGTAAAAATATATATATTTTATCATATTGACAGTGCAAGACAGCAATATTGTGTCAAAAAACATGACTTCATGTAAGTGATAAATGTATATAACGCACAAAAGTGGCTTGGAGGGTTTATAAGGTTTAGGAATACGCTTAATCTACGCCCATAAAAGTAACATTGGCCTAATGTAACAATATTTAAGTTTCAATTTCAACCCATAGGGCTTTGTAAACTACATTTTAGAGTTTCAGAAGTAGTTTTATTGCGGTTTAAAAGCCTAGAATGTTCTTCGGCGAAATATTTTTAGGTATTTAGGTTTTGCAGGCTATTCTATTGCAAAAAATTATCAAAATCGATACTCAAAACATAGGTTCGGCAGTTATAGCTCATAAACTTTGATTTTATACAGCAATTTCAATTATGGGATTCTATATCTCCGTAAAATAGGTATATATATGTGAAAGGTTCGAGAAAAACTTTAAGATATCTCGACAATTGTGCAAGTTTTGCATTGCAACGTATTTTGTATTTTCAGACAACCCTATAAACTTAACGCTGCCTCCCGAATTGATCGCCAAGGTGTTCTCGTACTTAAGCTGTCGCGATATTTGTAATGTAATGTTGGTTTGCCGCTCAATGTACCAATGCGCTAACATGAACATGTTTTGGAATAAGATTCGAATTTCTTTGCGCCATGTGAATCATAATACGTCTGACGCTATTAAAAAGTTCATTGCTTCGAAAGCAGGCTCTCTTGTCACGATTGCCATTATTTATGATTCTAATCGTTGTGATTTTAACGAGTTTTTGCCGGATGTAACCTTTATCAAAGTCATCAAGCTTTCAGTATCATACGCATCTAGAGTTTCTCCGCAGGACCAGCAAACTTTATGTACACGATTTCCGAACGTCGCCCACTTCAGCGCTCTTGTTTGCGCTGATTATAACTCAGTGACTGTGTACAAGTCAATTTCAATGCAATGGCAACACTTGCGTGCTTTAGAGATCTCTCAGTGCGATGGAGTCACAGAAGGCTCACTCATTTGGTTGCTTAAAAATATGCGATCAGAAGTACTTGAACAGATTGTGCTGCGTTCCAAACATGTCGTTTCGGAAACAGTACGAGTTCTCTGCTCTCGTTTTAGTCAAAGTATTAAGCTAGTTCATCTAAATGCCTCCACACTGCAAGACGCAGATGGAATTCAAATCTGCACATCCTTTGCCAATCTTGTGTCGCTTGCGCTGTATGACTGTTACGGGTTCTCAAGAGACATTTTAACTTACATTGCGCAACTATATCTACGGTGTTTGCGCTTAACAAATGGCGTTCGGTTTTTTCCTGACGATTTGCAATTGTTGCTAAGGGCACAAGAATTGTCGGCCATTCAATTTTTGCGGTTGACAGGTGTTATCGGTATGGACTTACATTGCGGAGAAGTGATATCGCGCAATATGAATTCGCTTAAGATCTTGGATATTAGCAATCAATATGTTGATGAGATCGACAGAGAACTGATTGTGCCAATCTGGAAAAACCTGATGTTTTTAGAAGTGATTAGTGTGTACAACTCTAGTTCAATTGGGACGTGCCTGGTTCAAAAACCAAATGGAGCTCCAAATCTGAAATTTGTGTTTATTTCTAAACCGTCTTCGTCGTTTACAATTATGATTCTTCGCAATCTACTATCAAATCGAATCGTATCGGCAGTCAGACTCAAATTTGGACAATATTTCCATGCAATATCTGGATTGGACGATTTCAACGGAATCGACTATGATAAATTTGTGTTCAAATGGGATTTGGTCTATACACGTGAGTCTACGTTCAGTGTATGGAGTATTGAATTTGTTTCGGGTAAAAAAACTGTGTTTTTCTGATATGAAATGTTTCACTTTGCATAGATTCGTGTTTTAAACATAGTCCAAGAACTATTTTAAGATGACTTAAGACATAGCGTATACAAACCACCGCTAAATATATTACGTATACTTTTTCAGCCGAATTCCGTATGTTTACCGCTGAAGAATTGCACAATGGTAAGTATTACACCACGTTAAAATCAAACCCGGTACCCTACAAACTCTATGTTCCTATACATGTGGCACAACTGAAGTTTTGAATTTTATTTTGCCAGGAGTCATAGGTATACACGTATATGTCGCATCGTACCTACGCCCTGTTTGATACACTAATTTGTCACGAAAAAAATCGATACAGAGAGCTTGCGAACTAAAGCAGCAGTATGAAGATAGACCCAACCTTTTGCATTTTTCTTGGCCATTAGATTTAAAAATTCGGCACGTACTGATATGTAGAAACACCAAGCGAGAATATATACAATGCGGTTTTAAATACCGTCTACTCCAAGTCTGCGTAAAACATTTTAGTGATGCGTACGCCCCCAGATCCAAAGTTCAGCAGTGACAGCAGTTCTCATGACGAAGCCCAGCATGCAGTTGTCCAAAAAACGGTATCGCTATCCGCAGCCGATGATAGCATTGGTATACAAGCTCAAGATCAAGGTCCAACTTTGTCGTGTCGTGCTACCAGCGACAAAGTATTGTCTTCAAACATTGATAGGCAGGGTACGTTTTGAATTTTGTGATGATAGAAGAAAATAATTACAAAAAAATAAATGAAACTAGGTTTTAAAGGTTTTTTATCAGTAAAGTGTGAACTCGCGGTTGTGGCTACTGAGAGGTCGTGATTGCATTGGAGTTTTGACCGATACGAAGGTATGTATTCTGTCACTCCAGACGTTTGGATGTGAATAATTTTCAATTCCAAAGTTTAAAGCGTACACGCATTTTAAGAAACCGGCATCCGAATCTTGAATCATCACTGCTTTCAAGTGTTATTAAAACATGTTTATACAAATATTTGTACCTTAAGCTGTAGCGGGCTTGCTCATACTTTATAGTATTTAATTGTTTTTTGTTGTAGTTCCGTTGGCTTCCACTAGCGAACAAGCTATGTCAAGTCATAGTTGCAACGAATCTCGAAATGATCTCAATCGTGATCTCGCGACATTGCGCTCACAACCAGAGTCTGAAAATACTAGTGGTCGTAGTGGATCCAGCGTGTCGAAACAAAGTATATAGTTTTCGTTTTTTTCATATTTTATGTATTAAAACAATCTTTTTATTCTTTGACCTGAAATATTTCTTATATTAAAGGTATACGTACGTATATATAAACTGGTATGTTCGTTGTATCGGTGCCGGATATCTACTTGCATTCTTCCATACTGCTCATGGCGCAAATATTTATAGTATATACATGACTCTGGTATTCCAGAATCACCGAAATCCTTGCACGTCATACGAAGACGGAAACGATTAATAGGCAGACACCTAGATTCAAGCAGAGACCGCGAAAAATCAGCTGACGCACATGATTTAAGCAGTGAGCACCTAAAATCTGGCGAACATCATGATTCAGGCGGCGAACGCGACATGTCTGGCGAACACCAAGATTCCATCAGTGAGCGCGACATATCGTTTGGCGAACATCTAGACTCAGGCAGTGAGTGCAATACGTTCGCCAATGAATCTGGTGCGGAAACTGAAACCTCATCGTCAATACATAAATTTTCCAACGGTATGTGTTGCTTTTTATATACCTTTCTACCGTAATCACTTTGAATCCAAACGTTTATGCGCTGTCTTGGGTCTTGTCATTTATTAAAACAAACAATATTGACCTCTATGCAATCAAATTGCATTTTGACGTGCGGATACTGTGTTGGCGGTGTTTTAGAATAGGGAATCGGAATAGTCCAAATCGTGCAGCAATATCTTTGGTTTTTAAATATTTTTTAAAAATAGTTTTTGCTTTTGGCTTTCTAGACATTGCAAACAAAAACGGCATGACCAACACTGTATAAGCACATTGGCTGATACGTAAAACAATCGCGTTGCGCGAGCTGCGGATATTTTGAATGGGTGTAGTCCAAATAAAAACTGTATATACCAAATATGAAACCCGTATTTCGTAGGTTCAAAGACACCATAGCTATCAGCACTGAATGCTGCATGGATTTCAAATCACGGGTTCAGATTTGATTCACATTGATCCAAAGAAATATATGCATATGCTATGTAAACACTTTTGTTTATTTGAGTTCTGTCAATTGTTTCAGAAGAGCATGAGCTTATGTTTGGTTCGCCAAAAGATGGATTGTGTGCGGGACCAGAAAAATCACGTACACATTCGTCAGATGATGAAACTTTTGCGGGAACGCCAGATTCTAAAAATTCCTCAGCATTATCTGTTGTTGATGGTATGTCGAAAAAAATGTCTCATATACGTTTTTAAGACATATATATGCAACTTTTTGTCGTGTATGCTTGGAAAAACCATTGTATGAATGGTATGTATCATTGAAACGCTTGTTTTTCCCAGGTGTTGGCTTCAGTTTTATGTTGTCAGGAACATAGGTGGCGAAAATAAAACATGGGATATATTTCGTGTTCGTGAAGTTGGTTTGAAAACATGGTAAATCGCTTTTGTTCAACGCTTTTTGATGTTTTGTTGTTGCGCATATCTATATTCATATACGCAATGCTTTTCGCTTGTATTGCGTGAAACGTTTTTCGTGACGTAAAAGAATGTGATTTTTGCAATTGTACGCTTTGTTTCAAGCTGTAACAGGTAACATCCCATCCTGCTGACTGAAACTTGAGAAAAAATCTTTATTTTTTCTCGCTGTGTGAACAATTTTAAAACCAACAATATTTCAGGTTCTGTATACATTTCAAAAAAACGAGAAACATGTTATTCATCAGACACACAATATCAGTCCAAATTTGTACTACATAGGTGTTCTTGTAGTGATTTTGATATGCATTGTGCCTCCAAGTATATGTTTTCATTTCATACCGTTTTCTTACACATATGTAGCTTTTAGCACTTTTTTTTATTTTACTTTGTTGGCTCATTTTATACTGCACTGGCACCGTTTTATTACAAGTTCACGCATGCTATCTGACAGAAAAAGATGAAGGAGAAACAACACTTTTATCTTCCATTTTCCCGCTGTGTAAACCATTTTCAAACCAAAAAATTATTTTCTATTTTTACACAGTTGCTTTTACTTTTCGAGAAAAGGGAAATAATTTTTCATCGGACAGAAAATGTCAGTCTGGAATCGGAGGTATAGTGTTGTTGTAGGGTTTTGTGTTGTGCATGCAATTTTCATTTCATACCGTTTTCTGAGCTTTAATAGCGGTTTTTTATTTTTACTGTGGTTGGCTCATTTTATACTGCACTGGCACCGTTTTATTACAAATTCCCGCATGCTATCTGACAGAAAAAGATGAAGGAGAAACAACACTTTTATCTTCCATTTTCCCGCTGTGTAAACCATTTTCAAACCAAAAAATTATTTTCTATTTTTACACAGTTGCTTTTACTTTTCGAGAAAAGGGAAATAATTTTTCATCGGACAGAAAATGTCAGTCTGGAATCGGAGGTATAGTGTTGTTGTAGGGTTTTGTGTTGTGCATGCAATTTTCATTTCATACCGTTTTCTGAGCTTTAGGGTTTTTTTATTTTACTTTGATTGGCATATTTTACGGCACTGGCACCGTTTTATGACATGCTATACGACTGAAAAAGATCAAGAATACAACACTGTGTTTCATTTTTCTCGCTGTATACCATTTTCAAACCAAAAAATTTATAGTATTTTATATTTTCGTTGCTATACTTTCTAGAAACAGGAAATTATCTTTTCATCTAACAAAAAACATGTGATGTATACTAGTGAATTTTGAAATAAAACAATTACATACAAACTTTTTTATTTTCTGTGTTTTACTTATTCATATATATGTAGGTATATATTTTCATTTCATATCGTTTTTGTACCTTTTATATGGGATTTTGGTTTCGTATTATTGATTTTATACCCTTTTGGTTGGGTGCAGTTGAAGACAAATAGTGTGCAAAAGGTTTAGATCAGCAATTAAACACAGTCTCAATTGCTGTTTATTAAAATTCAAGCATACGCCCCAATCCTAGCCCAATGTGCCGTTGTCGAACTTCCAATTTTTCGGTATTCTGTTAAACGGATTTGTGAACTTTTATTGCTGCAAAAAAGTTTAAAATGCTTCATTTTGAGTCACTCACTTTAGGTATTTTTGTTATATGCAATACCTATTAAAGTTTTATTAGAATTTGTGAGCCATACTTTGTTTTGCAAAACGAGCGTAATAAAATGTATATGCAGATCAAATTCGTCATTGGTGTGTTCTTCTAGATTCCTCTGAATCGGAAAAAGACACTGAAAATTGTTCAGACAATCATTCAACAACTATTCATAATCGACGTGATACACAGCCATGCTATGGTCCAGATGGCCAGCTAATTCCTCGAATCTTATGCGAGGTGAGGATAAAAATTTGCTGATTGCCACTCAGCATATAATACAGCGCTTTCAAGTGCTTAAACTCCTTCAACACAGTTCCAGTAGAGTTCCATCATCAGAACAAGCCCTTGAACGTAGAATACTATTTTTTCTTTTTAAAACATGTGTTGGACATTTTTTGCTTTTAAATAGACCTTATAAAAAGTTTAACAGCCAAACTTCCTTGGAGTTTTTACGAATTGCGACAGACCTTTCTGTGTTTTAGGGTGACAACAAACGACAGCATATACTGGCAATCTATGCTGATGTATATTCTAGGTATGCGTGCTTTACCTACATTTTTATGGTATTCAGGTTTCGGAATTCGATTTAGTTCGCATTCATTCGCCAAAAGAAATTTTTATGCTTTTCTTTCAAACCTATACAATGTATATAAGACAATCTTCAAAAACAGTTCTATGTCTTTCTTGAAAAATGTTTTTAAACTCAAATGCACAATACTTTACGTGTTGGTAAGATCCGGTATGCATCTGTATAGGAACTGCGGTTCGCAAAAATTTATTTCTAGACTATGCGCACCGCCAGGTCAAAGCGAGGAAAGGTGCTAAAACACCTGCAAAATACAAATTGTTTCTCCGCTTGCTCTGTATATATACCTATACTAAAAATGTATTTTGATCTGGTTGTGGCAAACCTGTTTTTCAAATGTTGGACAGTTTCAAACTGCACCACAAATATTCTTGCTTTGTTTTGCAGTTTTGATACCGATCGTTTGCTTGATCGTCGACCTGCTGGGCCGAAAAAATGGTCCGATAACTGGCAAATTGGCCGCGAATCAGTCAGTATTGAATGTTATATTGCACATCTGGCGCAAGTGTATTTGAAACGTATTTCAGACGACAGGATCTATAAAAACATATTTCTCGCACATTTCATTCTATGTAGTCAATGTCCGACTGTTCGCGAAGCGTGGCTCACAATTGCCAAAAAATTGGATACAAAACGAGCGATAAATTATTTATTACAGTATTTACCAGTCGGTATATATTATTCGAAAAAACTAAAACAATACTTCGTTGTTCCTGTATCAAACATACGAGCAATGCAAAATGCTGTGGATCAGCGAGTGAGTTTACTCGCCGCTAAAATGGCAAGCCCAAGTGTGTGTAGGGCCGAATTTATTAAATTGCTAAACATGGTCCCGCAGTCTACTAGAAAGATTTTAAAATACGCCGCAATTAAATTTGGAAACTTGTCCAAAGTGCAGTGTGCACAGTACAAAATCGGCAATCCGACTGAAATTGTCTCAAAAGTTAAGGCCAACCTTGAACGGATTAATGTTATTCAGACGAAAATCGATAACATTTTGTTTAACAAAAAATATAGTAGTGCTGATGGATTAATGAAATTTATTCGGAAGGAAATACGGAAGACAGCAAATCAGACGGATATAGCAAAATTTCTTGAGTATGCTATGCGACATCCTAACTGTAGAACAAGCGAGATAGCGGCCGCAGCTGGCTCTGAAACCAGCGAAACATTACTGAAATTGACATTGTATAAGGTTTTTTTATATGCAAAAAAGCATAGAAATTTAAAACTGCCACCAGCTCTAAACGAAATCTCGCTGTCCTTGCAACGCAAGGAACCGGAAATGCGAAGCTATTTAGACGGTAGCGGTAGACTGCTTAGTATAAGTGAAACACTTAGTGCTGAAAAGCAGAATAAGTTTGTTTCTCAGTGGAAAAAAGTAATCCTTGATTATCAGCAGCGCCAAACGATATTAGAGTTTGAGCGTCTCCGAAAACTAAAGTACATACGTCCAAACGCAAAACCAAAACTGCCGGCAGGAATTGGCCACGAGATTGAAGAATACGTCAAAAGTAATGCCGTAGGTGCCGATAGCCGCAGAGATACAACGGCGTATATTTTTAATCAATCTAAACCTGTGGATGATACTGGGAAGATAATAGGGCCTCGTGAAAAGGTTACATTTGAATCAATCAAAAAACATCTTGAACAAGTTTACGGACGCAAGTTTTCCAAGTCGCTCGTGTTTTACTGTTGCCAGAAGCGCCATAAGTTGCGAAAGTTAACACATCGTCACTACGGATTAGCCAACGTTGCTTACAAAAAAGCTCGGAGAGGTTTTTCAACGAAATTCTCTCCCGACATGTTCATGAGCAATGCTTTCTATAAACTGAAAGATTACATTGAGCCCAAATGCAAAGATGCTATTGAAATTGATAGTGACGATGCAGCTATGATTCGGATGGATACTGTGGCAACTCATGCGCAACATCCGTCGTTGTGCATTCGCGGCCAGGCCCCAATAAGGCCACGCA
Organism: Enoplolaimus lenunculus; assembly: GCA_030248215.1. Classification (NCBI taxonomy): domain Eukaryota; kingdom Metazoa; phylum Nematoda; class Enoplea; order Enoplida; family Thoracostomopsidae; genus Enoplolaimus; species Enoplolaimus lenunculus. The sequence goes on along the minus strand of JASANG010002396.1, from coordinate 81,431 downwards.
CTGATTATATAAACGAATATAAAAGTGGAATACAGGTATCCAGCTACTATATCCCAAAGTATCCTTTGCATAAGCCTCATGCAGTGGGTGTTGTTAAACCGCAACACTTTTACGGCAGAAATGCTACGCAACATTTTATGGACCTGCGAGCTGTGTTGCAGTATACCGGGTTGTCCAATAAGCGTTACTTTGCATGGATCTATCGACGCGACGGTGGAAGTGATGTTGGGCCTGACTTCAAAGAAGTTCAGTTCTGGTTGTCGTTTGCACATGTATTCAGTCATCAACTCGTAGTCATCCTCACCACAAGATATCCGGGAGGGTCATTTTTAAACTGTGTTGAGCGCATGAACGGAGCACTGAAGTTCCGCGAGTCAAACTTGTATGTTGCATCAAATATGCATGGCAATAATCACAACTGGAAAACCGCAGAAGGAGGGGAGCTGTTAGACAGAAATGTGACAAGTGCAACACAATATTACAAAACATACGTCAACAACGCACCATTTGGAGATCTTAAAATTAAACTAATTGATGGAAGCAAAGAAGTCGTTATTCCGCGGTCACTTCTATTGACCTTCTTGAGATCGGGAAAAAAGCACGAAATTGAAAGCGCGAAAGCGAAATATCCTGAATTCTGGGAACGAATGGAGCAAGTGAAAGTCATTGCTGAGAATCACAACATGTCAAAATATCAAAGTCAATACTTTTACGGGTTGTTTCCGTGTTTCAAAGACGACTGTAAACATTTCGCGTGCGTTCGCGGGAAAAGAGATCCAACGTTTAAGAATACTATGTGAGAGTTGTTTTGTTTTATTTATTTGTAGTTGACGAGATCCGTATGCCGTAATTTTTCTGACAAGTTGAATAATAGCTTGTAGCTGGGACATGGCATAGTTTAGGTTCGTATATTGCAAAACCTAACGTACCGATTTGTTGCACTGCAGCATAGATTATGTGAATAAGAACTGAGACGGAGTTTTTAAAAACTTTCGCTTATGTTTACTCGTAGTGCATTTTAAACCAAAGTTCCGTCTGGTGCACTTTAAGGTTTGCTAGTCTAGTGTAAACCACGAAATTGCAAAACGATATTTCCCATTTTAGCACACCTTTTAAAACTAATAGTTTCGATTAAAACGTTAACCTGGTTTTATGGCGACCACACAACACAGATCGATAAAACTTGAGCTTTTAAAAACTGTTTTATACGAAACATAGTGACAATGCTTTTTAGCGAAACTCAACGTTGGTTTCCCGGCGGACCGCTGATCAAAGAGATAATATTTCCGGTGCCTGATCCTGCTCGGCCGTGGGGTTCGTTAGATTGTGAAACATGCAGTAACGAAAATCTACCTTGCCGTGGTCATTTTATGCCACGTAAGGAAAATTTTCTGTGATTATATATTTATGTATATATATGTTTTTATAATAGCATCGATAATGTTTTGTTACGGTAGAGATGTGGCGTTTTTTGCCACTGCCACGTACTTTGTTTAAACTGTGTGGCGTTTCTTAATACTCTTCCACGTGCTGTATAGAGATGTTATGTTCCACCGCCGATTTTACGGGCAATATGTAAATCGATTGAAATCTGAGGCACTCGTGTATGCATGTTTTTTAAATTAGGAGCCATCTGCTGTACGTATAAATCATTAACGTTTTGACTATTGCTTTTAGCGGATACAGCACTTAAATCGGCAATGGCAAATCCTGCTGTACAAAAACTCGAATATCCAAGCGTAACTTTGAAACGTTACGTTGGAGAATGTTTTGAGTTCAACGCCAAACCTCAAAATAAGGACAATCCACGGGATCCATTAGAGCCTGCACGCATAAAGGAGCTAGCGCTGAAGTGCATGTTGTTTGAATACCAAGTCCGATACTACGTGAATCACTTAATGGATATCAAACGCAGTAAATTTTCATTTTGTGGATAATACCTACGTATATATTTTATTGCCATATTTTTAGAAGGGCTACACTTTTAGCTGGAAACACATATGCCCGTTTCTGAAAGTTCAAATACGTTGCGTATGCGTTTATTATAGTGTACGGTTTTTACTAGCATGAAATAGGTAAAAGTCAACACGGCTCTTTATACACTCTCCCGCCCACTCATATTTGAAATTAAGACTTTAGGCTCAGGTTTGTCTTATATATAAAGGCTTAGGCAAAGTTTCTGGCTTTAGGCAAGAAAGGTTTTTTGTATATATATACCTACGTTTTTAAACTTTTAAAAGAGAAACGTATATATATGTTTTAGAAAGATTCTCCAAATCAAAATTTGCAAGGACAAAGCCTGGGTCAAAAAACAAAAGGGCGAACTTCAAAGTGTCGGCGAGAACTAATTTCGACAGCGTCAACGACGCCAGTGATTATACAAGTGGCAGTGAAACAGGTTCTGAAACAAGTGGCAAAGCAAATAGTGAAAAAGATGACGGCGATCCTCTAAACAGTCCTGATTCTCCTTGCCAATCCAACACGTCAAATCACACGGAAAACTCTTCGGAAGGCGAACAAGTTGTTGCCACAGCACATTGGCAGTCTGACACTTCGAAAAATTACGTAACAAACAGTGAGCGAGGATTTTCTGAGAGTGTTTCGAACACATCCTCGCCCACAATTGGTCAACAACATTCAATCGCTCAACAAATATCGATAAACAGATGCTCACAGGAAGTGCGCAACATTCTGTTGAGCAGCGACCTTTTCGACGCTGAGAGAGAAATTGATGGTATATACGTGGCGTATGGCTGAGTCTAGGTTTTGATATGAAATGCCGATAGGACAGAACGCTAACCAAAACTGATAGCGTTTAAAATTTTGGTTTCTAACTTACGTCTTGGTGTGTTTCTATAAAGGTATGTGACACGGAAGTTTGACTTTTGATCCTGATCCGTTTTTACCAGTTTCACTTCACACATTTTATGTATATATACATTGAATTTTAGTTTCTTTTTGAATCTGAAATTTCACATGTTCCAATACTTGAAATGATACACGGTTTTAGGCAAATGTCGAAGTTGCGAAATGCCAGCAAGTATAAGTCGGGACCTTTTAAAGTGCATACGATGTGATCGATGTGTTCACCTAACTTGCATATTGAATGCCAATGGATACATTGATCCAGATTCGTTTATTTGTTGTGGTGCTAGCGTTCAACTTTGCATTGGTAAAATTTGCTCAATCTTTAACACGCCTTTCAATTTTTGTGCACTTTTCCCCTTTTATGTTTTAAGAACATGGCTTGAAGTCATCGCGCTTTAGCTTGTAAATTTTAGAGCATAAAAACGGTACTTCGACTACTGGAAATGTCTTAAACAATATTGTCATACAAATGTTTATTTGGTTTCGTATATATACTGTTTGTCTCTAAAAACACTGTAGATGAAAACTTTTAAATTTAAGAACGTTCACCAGAATGTTCAGCTTGTTTCAAGACGAAAGTGGGCGTATTTGGTGGGTACTGCCGGTCTTGTCTGAAGTATTATCATGATGAATGTGTGGTTTCTCAACGAATTACTCCTTTGTATTGGTGTGACGCTTGTGAAGGCGGAACAGTGGCTAAAAACCAATCCAACGTTCGACGAAGTTCTCGCCTGTGCCAAAAAAATGCAGAATGACTTTTCTTGACTTCGGATTATATGAATTAATAGCGTGTGCTGAAATGTGTTCATTTAGACGTTTTAACAGTTTTTGCAGAACAGTGCATTGCTTATCTGATCATTTGCTTTAATGCAAATACATGGTGTTGTATAAAAGTTATATAAAAATCTGGTGTTAAAAACGCTAAGTCAGGAATCGAGTTTTTGATATTAATGGTTGTGGTTTTTTGTCGTTTTTTGACGCAAAAACAGCCCACTTTTGATGCGAAGCATAAATTTACGGTTAACGCTTCGGGGATTACTGTAAAAGTGACCTTTTTAATTTGTCTGACCTCAAATACCACACACAATGTTGTCAGTGACCTCAAATACCAGCACTGTGTCAGACGTTCAGACAAAAGAATAGTGCTATAGGTTATTAAAGCTTTCGGCCCATAGAGGCGTCTAGGTTTCTGGTGTTCTAAGAGTAGGTTTAGATTCTAGATCACATTTTTGCTTAGGCTTAAACTTCGGCTTAGGGACTCATTTTTGCAACGCTTTAGGCTTAGGATTTATGCTTTAAATCTACATGCTGCGCCTTTTTTAAAACATTGGCCAAGCTACAATGATTTTTGCATGCTCATTTTACCCTGAAGTTTTCCCAATTTATCTTCTTAAAAAATATCCTGGCCGATACAGGGTTTTAGCATGTTTTAAATCTTACCATACCTATGATGGGCTATTTCGGGGCTTAAACAACACTCTTGGCCTGCTTAAGATTCGCTGGTGCAAATCTATTTCGATGGAATATGCAGGCAATATATACCTATGTTATGGAATATATATTTATGCAGGCAATATGTTATTATGTTACAATGTTATTTCATGCGGGTGTATGCAGATGCGTATGCGTCATTTGTGCATGTGCGCTATATATAATGCGGAATTTTGACTACGCAATGATAAATCTTTTTGATGCAGCGCATTGCTTTCCCGTACAATTTTATGATTCCTGTTTGCTGGTATATGTCATACAATAGGAAGTCCGTAGTCCAGGTTTCTAGGTGGGTCTATAAAAGAGCATGTTTAAATTCTAGATTACATCAATTTGATTACGCTTAGGCTAGGCTTAGGATGACGCTTAATTACTGGTACACCACTAAAAGTATAGAACATTGGCCCAATACACGATTCGGCCAATACTTTTAGCCAGTCTAGGTCATAAATACAACTTCCGTTTATATAACTCGTAAAAAAACTTTGTCCCATTTAAAAGCCTTGACAGCCTATGTATGAAAGTAAACATGGGCCGTTTTAAAACTGTTTTGCCTTGACCTCAGGTCGCGTTGCTCCTGTATCTCGTTTTTAAACTATGTCTTTTGTTGATGACTTTTGATGTTGTTTGCAGTTGTTCTGTTGTACTGAGTAAAATTGAGGGCAATGTGCATATATCAGACAATCGAGCGATTAAGATTTAGCCTATTTAGCTAAAGCGTAGCTTTAAGCCTAAGCCTAAGCAAAAAAGTTACGTAGCTTTAAGCCTAAGCCTAAGCAAAAAAGTTACGTAGTCTGTAGTCTAAAAGCTTAACCTGACTCTGACTGTACTATATGCAACCCATAGCCTTGTTCTATACATCTGTACATGGGTCCGTAGAATTTGCATAGCCCTCAACAAGTGTAACGCCCGTCCTAAAATTGAACAACACGCTCTCAAAGTCTACAACACACTTAAGATATAATTTATTAAAAATTTAAGCAACACGTAGCATCTGAATAGCCATAAAGTGTAGCACATTTGCGGCCTATGTATACATATAGAACAGGACCGGAACAATAGTATAGCCTATTTAGCTAAAGCGTAAGCTTTAAGTCTAAGCTTTAAGCCTAAACCTAAGCCAGAAAGTTACGTAGTCTAAAAGCTTAAACTGACTCTAACTCTACTATATGCAACCCCTGGCCTTGTCCTATACATCTGTACATGGGTCCGTAGAATTTGCATAAGCTTAACCTGACTCTAACTCTACTATATGCAACCCATAGCCTTGTTCTATACATCCGTACATGGGTCCGTAGAATTTGCATAGCCCTCAACAAGTGTAACGCCCGTCCTGAAATTAACAAACAGGACCGGAACAATAGTATAGCCTATTTAGCTAAAGCGTAAGCTTTAAGTCTAAGCTTGCTTTAAGTCTAAGCTTTAAGCCTAAACCTAAGCCAAAAAGTTACGTAGTCTAAGAGTTTAACCTGACTCTGACGAACAGTAGTATAAGCCTATTCTTAAGCTGAAGCACAAAAAGTTAGTCTAAACTCTATTAATACAACCCCTGGAGCACGTTGTTCGCAGTTTTTCTGTTGTATTGAGTAAAATTGGGGCAACGTGCATATATCAGACAAGCAATTAAACCATCGTTGAACTTTGGTTTTTCTTGCTTAGTTCAACGTTTTAGCATCCCTTCGCACTTTTCCGTTCGCACTTTCCGCTTCCGCTCGCTGCTCTATCTCACGCAAAGACTTCATAACCTGGGGTTAACCCGTGACCCTGAAAAATTAGAATTTTAATCCTATACACTTAACATGTATAAACCACAAGTTTTGCACAAACTGAACACACACGGCGTTTGTGTTTAGTTTGTTTATGTGTTCTGCGTGGCGTTTGTGTGTCTGTGAAAGTGTTAACCCCAGGTTAACACGTGTTACCCGAAAATTTGTGACAACGACTAGGGTGGGGTTATAACAATATTTTGTCATAAGGTAGGGTTAACGAGTGGCAATTTTAAAAATTGTCACTCGTTAACCCCAGGATATGTCGTTCCCGGTGTCCTCATAAAATGTATTAATGTGAACCCTGCATAACACCACAACACTCACCAAATATTCGGGAAGACATACTCTTGACTCCGGCGCCTTAGATCACTCGGCCATGCTGGGAAAAATAAATTTTGCGGGAAAACCAGATCAAAACGCTTCGCTTGGACGATAGAAAAACAAACTGCGAAAATCAGATGACAGCAGTGGGATTCGAACCCACGCCTTCATACGAAGACCAGAACACTCACCCGATATCCGGGAAGATGTACTCTTGAGTCTGGCGCCTTAGACCACTCGGCCATGCTGCCTACATCACTGGGATTGTTTTCGATATATATTCTTATGTACGCACAGCTATTTAATACACTTTTACAGCGACACACACAACCATAGACAGTGTATGACACCCCTCTGCATTGTTGTAAATAACGATATAAATGTTGGTATTCATTGCTACATATATCAGCATACACAGTTTTACGGCGAGCTGCGATGGCCGAGTGGTTAAGGCGTTGGACTTGAAATCCAATGGGAGTTTCCCGCGTAGGTTCGAACCCTACTCGCAGCGACTCTATTTTACGGATAATTCGTGAGCCATCGTCCAATAAAACTGCAGCAGCTAATACTGCAATCAACCATAAAGCGCATTAACTAATTCACAGCAGTCGGGTATTTTGAGGTCCAGTCAGCTGACAGAAATATGAGACAAAGAAAACACAATAAGCACCAATTTTCAATTGGAAACGTTTTTATGCATATTCAGCTCTACTTTAAAGGAGAATCTAAATCGTTCAGGATTAAGGTTTACTTGTATTAAAGCTCAGTAAGGTATGCGTGCGTTCAAGTCCATATATGTTGCGAATAAAATTGTGTCTAAAGGTTCAAGCGCATCTTCAGCAAAATAGTCGGAATATTCTAATATTTCAGACATGAGAGCTGCTGATACCTGGCCTACAGACGTCGAAATCTCTGCAACAAATCGTTCAGGATTAAGGTTTACTTGTATTAAAGCTCAGTAAGGTATGCATTCAAGTCCATATATGTTGCGAATAAAATTGTGTATAAAGGTTCAAGCGCATCTTCAGCAAAATACTCGGAATATTCTAATATTTCAGACATGAGAGCTGCTGATACCTGGCCTTCAGACGTCGAAATCCCTGCAACAGCTAGTGTTTTGGCTGCAACTTGGAAATATACCTGGCCTACAGACGTCGAAATCCCTGCAACAGCTAGTGTTTTGGCTGCAACTTGGAAATATACCTTGCCTACAGACGTCGAAATCCCTGCAACAGCTAGTGTTTTGGCTGTAACTTGGAAATTTTTCCAATCATGCTGGATCTCTGCAATGTCAAAATTTCAGGCCGAATATTCAAATAAGGTGTGAAAATTTACAACTAGCAAATGGGTGGAAAGAAAATATTCGTGTAAGAAATGGTTAATAATAAACGCCATAACAACAATAATGCGACATTTGAAAAACTTATTCAGCGTGTATGAAATGTAAATACAAATACACCAATCTAGTAAGCTCCACTGGTCATAGTCGCCATAGTGTAACTTTATGTCTCAAAAAGTTTAAATTGCCCGAGGCAAACGAACCACTGAACTACAGAGTTTGTACATAGACCAAGCAGGTAACCGCAGCAAAATACGAGCTAGCTGGCAAAACAGATGTTTTTCAATGAGAAAATTACTGCATTTGGATAAGCTAGCGGTGACCATACATATGACTTTCAGTCAAATAACTTGTTTCTGCGATATTATTTGTTAAATTTACGCAACGAAACATTCATATATAGGTAGTGTCAAAGCACGCTGAGCAGCAGCTGCGGATTAGACTGACTAATAAAATTCCTTAAAACGTGTGAAACGAAATCATATTCACGACAAACAAAATTGAAACCTTGCAGACGATAATTTGAAAAACAAAAAATTTCACGTCCACCTAATTTGAAACATTCCCATACGTAGCATCCCTACCACATGTAGTACGTAAGAAGTCAGACAATATTTCATTGAGCGAAGCTCGGAATTTCGCGAAACATTTTATGTTCTGTACTCGAGGGGCTATTATTAATAAACCTCCAAAACCGATAATTGAATAGTTAGCTAATGACTAATTTGCATATTTGTTTAATTAGTTAAGCCTAAATTAGGACTTTTCACTAATTATTAGGGGTACAAACAATCTAATTTTGGGTTCGAGAGATCTGAATAAATTGTTTACAACCCTTCAAAACCAAATCAATAAATAGTCAGCCAATAAATATGTTGCATATTAGTGAACAAGAAAACCACCATCCAGATAACCTTGCTATCAAGTTATCCCGAAAAAAACCGCCAAAAACATATAAGTAAAAGGAAACGCGCAGGAAACGAACCACTGGATTAGAGTTTGTTAATAGACAAAGCAGATCTAATCATTCTGGTTACTGAAAATTGTTTATAACCCTACAAAACCGATCTATGAATAATTCGTTAATAAATAAGTTGTATATTCGATTAATTGGAAAGTTAGTACGTCAAACTATCCGTTTGTGCTTTATAAGTTTGGAATGTTTAACACTACTGATTAAAAAGTAAGTACGATTGAGCTCCGCTCAAAGCATATAGTTCTACTACGACTGGTTTATACGCGCACTGGCGTACGCAAAGGTTCACCCCTCCAAAAAAATTTTAGGGGAAATCAAAATCTTTCCTCGCATAAAAATAACAAGCCCAACTTGAAAACTGTACAGAAACACCGAACTTTTCCCGATAATTTTTTACGACAACGCTGGTCGTTCCCACATTGGACCCCTTACCCGAAACCAAATCCTGCGCGACGAATGGCTCCAACTTACTACAAAAATTGTCTTAGCTATTACACTAAGCAATAAGTTTCATTTAGTCACGACCAATTACTAAACATCATGTTAAAGCCATGTAAAGCCCGATTCCATTAACGACGCTTGAAAAGGAGACTCTTAGTCTCGCAGTGCTAATATCAGGACCACCTGTAGCACACTGCTAACAAGAGCCAAAGCATTCTGATCAACCGTTTGCAGCACTGCGAAAGACATGCTTTGTATAATTCGTTTCAATACCAGTCAACATGCAATCCTTCTCCAGGATAACTCACTTTTCCTTTTTACAGCAACAACGTTCTTTGAACTCAGATTTAGTAGATTGGCTACACGCAACACAGCGACAACACTGCATATATATCTGAGTACATTGGATGCAACATAAAGCTCATTTAGCGACTACTTCTTGAAAACGAAGAATAGGTGTATAACTTATACTACTGGGGGTTCAAAACGGGATCTCCTTTCAATCTAGGCAACCGCTCCCACCACATTCTCGATTAAACCCAATACAGTCACCCTCCAATCAATATTCTGGCCGCCGTTCAACAGTACCTCTTGAAAAATACTTTCTGTGCGTTAAACACTCTTTCGCATGTTATAAAACCTCAGTTCAAGTCAAGGCATCCACTGCGCTGGGACCAGCGAATGCAGTGTAATTTATTCGCGTCGAGACTAATAAATGACCAGTGAGTACAAACCTTGAAAATAAAAAATGATTCCAATGCTATTTCCATTTTGACGTACAAATTTTTATTCATTTCGACTCAAAAGTATCCGATATTTAAATGAGCGAATATTCTCCGTTTTTCTTCGATTTCAATACCGCACTGAAGCTGGTTGCCACAGCTGACAATAACAAAAGCAACATTTTCCGGTTGCCAACGCAGCACACGGGAGACAAACAACACATTAAATAAAACCACGGAAACATACCGACTAACGAAATCGGAAAATCCCAGTTCGCTTTCTTTAGCAATAACTGCTTGCCGAGTTTCTACAAACAATAGCGTAGATTCACTGGACTAAATAACGGACATAAAGGTAACAATTAGAACATACTCTTAAACAGAACTGAACACGCAACGCTACGTCTTATTGCACGCCAACACTACCATACGCAACGTTTTTCATTGAATCATGGACACCATTTTGCATCGCACCGAGTAACCAGTTTGAATTACTTAGTGTGAAACGAAGTTTGATTCCTATTATCACGAAAAGCTTAGCTCTGACCTAAACACAAGCGCAAAAGTACTGAAAACCTGATAAGATCAAACTTTCATCTAACTGCTAAGTACCTGATCGGTCATTTCCCAGTTCTTCTTGTATCAAAGCATCGCCTTCTTCATCTTCCAATTCTTCGGTAACCTCTTGTCTTTCAGTATGTTGTTGAGGAAACTCTGCTAAAACAGGGTTTTGAAAAACGACTTATAAACAAAACCGTAGAGCGCGACAATAAACTAGTTTTACTTTGAAGAGCTATATTGCATTGTTTACTAACACAAATTGTGCTATACAAAACCCTCGCATATGGCTTAACAGCATGCCCGCGTCCCAGGTCCGTGCCATTTTATGTTTTAAACGTAATACTGGCTTTTGAAATCTAACGAGTTAAATTGCCTATTTTGTTATTTAAATAATTTTTGAGGTGAATGTCGCTATAAAAACTTCATCTAAACGGATAAGTTTTTGCAAATTTATTCCAGCTTAAAGTACTTGCAATTAGCAGACATTACCTGGAATTGGTGACGGCTTGAAAAACAATTCTCGCAAAAGGTTATACTCTTCTTCTGGATCCATTTCAGGTGGACCAAAATCAACTGATGGGATACCATCTCCATCAAGGACGTCTCTGTTATCCGAGTACCACAGTTCACGGGCGGCACGTAAATACGCTACAGCATTGGTGACATCTTTGCGCTCAATAGCAGTTTTGATTTTTTGCAGCGCAGAAATTCTACGAAAATCTTAATTGAATCAAAATTTAAAATTTCGCCTATTGTACGTACATAAATACGTGGAGTAAATAATTTTTATCACCAAATTACTGTATCACCACTTCAACACCGCAATTCAGAAAAGCGTTTCAGACGAATTTTAAGCGGGTCGGTTATAGTAGACACTGAAACGAGTTTCAAAGATATTTATCAATATATTATTTTCCAAACATAAAATTTTCACACTTAAGTTAATGTTACAAACACACACATAAAGTGAAATATTTACCGATGATCTTCGGTGCCATTTAATGGATCATATGGTACAAGGTCATGAGGCAAATCTCCATAACCCATTACCAACTCCGACACCATATCAGCGATTTCATCCCAGATTACAATTTTTTCATCCTCCGACAACTCAGAATTTCCTGGCTTTAGATCTGCAAAGAAGCCTTCTAGCACTTAAGATGAGAGAGGCACACAAAACCACAATAACCTTCGAAATACATTATACCTGACTAAGTTTAATACTATTTTGAAACTGTAATGGAACCAACGTTCTTAACGGTGTTTTTGTATTGTTTGTCAACTAAGTTTTCATCGACCTGGGGTTTCAAACAACACGAAACTGATTCTTCATTGATAGCAAACGTAAACAACTCTTCAACGTTATAAAAAATTCGTCAATAAAAACTGTAATATTGCACAACAAAACCAGGAAATTACGATTATCTCAGATTCATAAATTTAATAAAAATGGCGACTGTTCATTAGATTCTAACTTTCTTTATTTGTTTTCCTAGCAACCCGATGCTTAGATGTTTTCATCTTTCGCTGAATGACAATTGTGCCACCGTGGTCGTTCGCCGCGGATTCCATCATTTTTAAGTAAACATGAACAGTTTCAATCAGATCGCGTAAATAGCTCCTAAACATTATATTCCCTGCCAAAATGCGAAAACGATTGGGTTGTGAATGATTGGTCCTAAACAATGAAGACTGGTGCGTTTGCTTCAATACTACAAAAAGAGTTTATCAATTAACACACTTCTGCACGTTGAAACGGCAATCTAACTTAACACGGTTAGCACCTTTCTGTCACTCAAGCCAAATTACGGATTGAATTTGAAATTTAGCCTAGTAGGCCTCGGGAAAGTAGGCTATTAGGTACCGGCGTTGCCAGCGTATGGGTTTATATTGTACAAAAACAACTGTTAAACGCATGTGCACCATTTACTTAGTGTATGCAAGTGTACTGTGATACGGTTAACTGCTGTTAACTCACTTGCTGAGACATGACGGAACATACTTCTTCAATAAATTCAGTAACAGATCCCGATACTCCATCATGTAAAATACGTTTGCTGCAATTATTCAAAGTACTCTTGGTTCGAATCAACGCAATACTTTCGAAAATCGGAACTCAGCATTTCAAATTATATCAAATTTTCTGGTTGCTAAATAACTCACATAGAAACAACACTATAATGCTGCTTCGCAACACTCCAGCATAGTTTAGATAATACCACACACGGCCGTAGCCAGAAGGGCAGACAGGGAGATGAGGCTCGACCCTCTGAAACATTTTCCGCATCCCTCCCTATAAAAGTTTCAGACTCGCTTGTAAATCACATGACAACATCGTATTCCGTCCTCAAATTTTTAGCTTATTCCTGCGAAGTGAGCTGGATGACGACTAATTTCCACGCCGATGTCTGCGCTGAGGCATATTTTGTTAATATACCTCGTATCGATCCAGCACAGCTTCTGTACTTCAGCTGCGAACTTCGTCCCATTGCTTCCAACGTGCAAAGCAGTTCATTGTACGCTTTCAGCGCAATATGGGCTCTGCAAAAAATTATACACACGTCCGGCAACTAAATTCATCCTTTTTCAAGTATGTTGCATGAATTAAAGGTTCTATCAGATCGGTAGGCATAAAAAGGGAAGTCATTTACAGCGCCGCATGATTCCAAAAGCTTCTCAATTTTCAACACATTTGAAACAAGAAAAGAGAACAACAATCAAAGCCACTAATCATGAAAAATCCTTACGGGTGTTTCACTAACAACCGTTGGTTTCAAAATTTCAAACTGCAAGCATCTATAGATCAGTCGTAGTAGAACTACATGTATTGAGCGAAGCTCGAACACAATTAAGCAATTAAGTTAATATGCAAGCAAATTAGTTATTATCAAACTGTTCATTTACGTACTGGTTTTAAAGGTTTGTAAACAATTTATTCAAATTTTTTTGCACCCAAAAACCATTTACTGGTAAAATTAGATTGCGTGTAACCCTAATAATTAGAGAAATAATGTAAAGTCAATATACGCTTAACTAATTACGCAAATTAGCTTGTAGCTAATAAAAGGCTTACAATTTTAAAACCCACAATGCGTGATTACAACCCCAGGATAATAGGGTTTCAATCAAAAAAGTTTATAAAAATCGGTTCAGCGTTTCCTGAGATTCTTTTCAAACGGACATCCACGTTTCGACCCCAAATAAAACACATAAACGCTTCACTTGGAGTTTCGCTTCGTTGAACAAGACAATAACATACACTAATCTTAACCGAACGGTAAAATTCTTACACATTCCCGGTCTCACAATTTACACTGCACCGCCATCTATCTTACCTTCGACCCCAAACAGTAGCTTGATCCTTGTCGATTTTCATTTTGTCCATATATTCTTCGAATTGCACTTGAACAAAATGGAACGCAGACATGGTAATTGTTTCGCTAAACAGAAACAATTTTAAACTAAACTCCGGTAATAACACGCGCTGCCATTTCTGTCATAAAGCTTTGCTCATAATTCTGGCTTGTTAGTGTTAACCACTTATTCAAAATGATATATAACTTATGCGAAGAAATCAATGATTCGACGTAGATACGAAAAAATATTTGAATTATTCGAATACTTATAATCATTTGTACAGTAAAACGTCCAAAATAAAAATTTTGCAATGGATTCCTTCAAATTCATTTGAGCAACAATCAAACAGTAAATATATACCTGACACGATCGTATTTAAGTCCCGTAACACGTCTATATCTCATAAAGAAGTATAGTGACCATAAGTAGTAGATCTCCATGCATTGCGTTGTCCGATTTTGCGATATAATTGACTAAAATGAATTCATGCTGTAAAAAATTTCAAAACACAAGATTTGAAAAATGTAAGACACTAATCAACTGTTTCAAGCAGGGAGCAGACGGAATTCCGGTTCCGGTGTTTTGTCACCTTCCGGCTCTAGTTCCGATAAATTTTTTACAGGAATTCAAAATTCCTGTATTAAATTTTGGTTGCTGGAAATTAAGATATTTTACTGAAAAACGACGACAAGAAATAAACAGCTTTTATTAGAAACCTTGACAGTCGCCGAAAAATATCCATCGAAGGTAGATTTCGCTTCCGCGGATTATGAAAATCTATGTATTTAGACATCCGGTCTTACCGTGCTCGTAAAAAAAGAAAATATAGCAAAGAGGATAATAATGGCAAGGTAGAACATATGGCTCGAAACCAGCACTAATCAACCGGCATTGAACAAAATTTTCTGAACATTACTCTTGCAATATCACTCTCCAGTGGTTTTATTTTAACATGCACGCTTTCGGAGTGAAATTTCTGACCTGTTTTGATTGAATCCAAAACCTGAATCGTGACACAAAAACTTCAAGCTCTCACTTTTACACTGCGCATCAAATAATTGTACGCCACTTCCAGAAACTGGCCGCAAAACTCTCGCAAAATCAACCGGATGCTGAACGATGAACGACGTGAGTTGCACCCACCGTCACCGAATGACCCAAACGCAGACGAATGTACAGGTGCTCGATGACATGCAATTTTCTTCCCACGCTTACGCGAATCTCCCGTTACACTATCGGCATGCACTTCAACTGGCGCATCAGTACGCAATGGTCGGTGTAATACTTGCGCATTGC
This sequence comes from Enoplolaimus lenunculus, assembly GCA_030248215.1. NCBI lineage: Eukaryota > Metazoa > Nematoda > Enoplea > Enoplida > Thoracostomopsidae > Enoplolaimus > Enoplolaimus lenunculus. The sequence goes on along the minus strand of JASANG010002396.1, from coordinate 66,290 downwards.
CATCCGCAATTGCGTTTAAGCCTGCGACTACGTACGTCCCCACAAATCGTGTGTGCCTATAAAAACACAAAAATAAGCACCACTGCCGCGCTTATCACATCTGCAACTTAAATACCGACGTCGTTGGAAAAAAGAACGATTTCATTTCAGGCGCACGCGCGTTCAAAAATTTAAATTTTCTTTATTTTAACTACACCAGCCGCTGAAGCATAATGAACAGCATCTGTAACTGCGAAACAGATACAAACAGAATCAGTCAGTTTGAATTATATCAGATATAGTGCGCGATTTACGTGCAATATATTGATCAAATATTACAAACATAATCTGGAAAAAATTTGGAGAAGTATTAGTTTGATTTCCATACCTTCCACTCCGTTGCTTTGTCTTGACTTCTCGAGCGATATTTTCTTTCACTACCGAAAGCGCAATATTTCTGAAATCAGATAACAAAAATCAGACATGCACCAGGTGCAAAGTGTAACTGGATTACACCGGAATCGGAACAGCAAATTTTCCGGAATCGAAATCGGATCTACAAATTTTGTGGCTACATGGATAATTTGTATTAGCAAGTATAATTGTTGATTTAGGGTATCTATTGGCTGACAACAATGGCAATCATTTTTGGTTCTGTAAAGCTAACCTACAATTAATTATTGATAAGTTAAGCCAACGAAAACAATTTAATAGTTAAATGAATGCAACAAAAGAAAATTAAGAGAGGCTTATGCTGAAGTCTTGAAAACCACTTCTCGTTTTCTGAATCTAGGCAGGCCTTTAAAACGAAAAATCAAAAATGCAAAGTCAGATAAGCAGTTAAACTTGTTGTAAGCAAAAAGTTTTTTGCGTAACACAGATCTGCGTTAGACGTTGAGCCACTCGTTGTCACGACATGCTGTTTAGCGAAGCACAAACCGAAATTGTATACCTATCTAGATGACATGCTTATCTTATTAATAGGGATGTGCCGGTTAATCGACAACGGTAATAAACTGCACTTTCCGTGAGTATTGGCATCGGCACTGCAAAAAATTTCCGATTCGTTGACGATACTTTTTACATATAACAGTCAGTTGGAATGCTATCAATTTCATTTCTGGGCGCATATCAGTGTGTCCGGTCAGGAAAACTGTTATCTCTCTTGCGTTTGTGTTTGAAAAGTCTTATAAAATTATAATCGTTATGATGGTTAGGGTTTAAATTTTCATAAAATTTAAAATGATTTAATGTAGTATCATATATGTTTATTAAGCACAGTTACTAAGTTGGAATCGGCATTGGTATCGACATCGGCAAAAATTTTGGTATCGGCACACCCCTACTTATTAATAACAAAACCTAACGCAAGCAAAACACATACTGGCGGTCCTTTTCTTTTTCGGCAGCAGATCTTTCTTTACCAGCTCGAGCCAATTCTTCGGGTTTCTAAATTGAAAAGCAACTACAGTTTGTTTTTTGTAGTGGGTACGTATTAAAATCAAACAGATCAGACAGTGAAACACCTCAGGCGGGCAGTAATAGCGAACTCAGCTCAGTCAAGTTAGTGTTGCGCTGTACGTTTTCGTGCCGCGCGTTACGGGACACCGCCGTTCATTGCCGCTCGACGCCGCGGCTTATATAAAGCACCTGCATATTTTATGAAGCATAGTTTTGGTATGACGCGAGACACCGCGCGGCGACTACAGCGCAACCCTGCAACCAACTATATTAATCTCGCTACTGTGTTACTGGCCAGGGTGCAACGGGACACCAAAAATAATGGAGGAACCAAATACTGCGATATCTGCTCAGGCAGCTCACACAGCCACATTATTAAACTAATCACCCTAATTTTGTATTAGGAACCAACTATAATTGATTATTTCGTTTCCACAAAATTTTTAGTAATAACTGGGTTACGTGATGTTTGACGAATTTGTTTCTCGTATCCAGCTTTATAATTTGAATTTCGCAGGGTCCCTAGCAAAACTAATAGATTGGAAAAATAATACACTTGAAACCGTATACTATGGAAATAAAGCAAACCTTGTCTTGAAATTAAAAGCGAAATTTAAATTTTGACCTGAAATAAAACATGCTTCAAATCGAACAAAATACACACGTACAATAACATATATACCTGTTGTTTGAGAAACAGTGAAGTAATTTCCAATGCGTACATGTGAAAATGACGTTCATTCGAAGAAGCAATATACAACAATAGTTCGTCAAAGCCTGACCTATGAATCGCCCAAATCAATTGGTCATGCAGTGTTACATCGTTATCAATGCGCTGCAATTATGGGCTTACTGCACTAGTGTTGTTTGTAACATACAATTTCAAATGTGTACATATGAAAATAAAGTTCATTTGAAGAATCAACATATAACAGTAGTTCGTCAAAACCCGACCTATGAATCGCTCAAATCGTTTAGTCATACAGTGTTACTTTTTCAATTCGCTACGATTCAAGGTTTACTGCATTCCGTTTATTTTACATAAAAATTTCAGGTACGGGATTTGACTCGGACAAATTCTGAGTCCTGATCCGATGTTCGACGACAAAAAATTCCGGATCAGGCTTCGGCTAATGACCTATTTCAAATGTTATGTAGATTTGTATTGGAATAAATGCAGACCTGTCGTTGGTTGCCGCTCGCGAGGTTTCTTCCAACTGGTGTGTACGTAGCGAACAGTTTGATCAAGCCGGAATGACCTACGTAATATACTGAGGTTCACTACTGGGAGGGCGTACTGCCGGTTATGATTACAGAAAATTCCGCATCCAGGTTTGCATTTTGTTTTATTGCAACTCTAATTAACACAGTAATAAAATATAATTTCAAAAAGCTCACTAATTTATCTTCTTCTGTTGCCGGCAATTCTAAAATGTTTCGAGCAAGCATTACAATGCGTTCCGCTGCCATTCTGTCTTCTTCTTGACGCAATTGCCACTCCTACAAGCGTAATCGCTGAATAATCGTAAGCCTAATCTTGCCAATCTCTAAGTAAACCAATTCTGCTGTCTCCTTATGGGCAGGCCCCTATTCTTGACATGGACCTATTTATCGACCATACATATAACGTTAAATATAAAACCACAATGGTGCCACACAGCGATGGCCGGTCTCGGTTAAAAACTGAGACGAAGGATGAGACCGAAACATGACTACCGAGACCGACCACGAAAAGTATCGTCTCGGTCAATTTTCTGTCATTCATCACTGAAAAAATTAAAATTTGCACAATAAACTATTTCTAACGGGTTTCTCGTAGTTTTTTTGTGTTTTTCATAGTTGTTTGTTTTTCAGAACATCATCGCATAATTATTGCGTAACTGAAAATTCATAAATTCACAGCGAAATTTTATTTGTCAGGCATCACTAGCTTCAACAATACAGCGATATATTTGCTGAATCCTGGACTTCTGGTGTCGGTTCCAAATCACCGAGGCTCAAAAAATCAAGACTCAGCCGAAAACCGAACCTACCAAATACCGAGACTTGCCAAGATCGAGACTCCATCCACAGCTGTGAATTAATATGAATCCCTGCCCCGACCCCTATAAAAATAATGGCTCGCCCGGGACAGAAGGGATAAGCGGTCAAAAAGCGAGACCGCTACCGAGACCCAACCTACGGAGACAGAGACTTTTGGTCTCGGTCTCGGTCAATTGTTAACCGTTACCGAAAACAAAAACAAGATTTTTCCACAAAACTTTTGAATAATTTTATCTGCTTTGAATTGCCGCTTCATATCTGATAACTCGCCGCCAAAATTTATTTTTTACCTGTTTTTCACATGGCAACCGTCGCCATACCCTTCGAACAGGCGCGTGACAAATCACGCTGTCTCAAACACCCTCGGTGCAATCCCTAATTCAGCGCTATACTATTGTTTTCGATCCCGGGCACACCAAATGGACTGGAAAATATTTTAATATAGCGTGACGTTATAAATGATGATGACACATAATTTTTAAACGACGCCTTAAATGTTTTAAACGCGAAAATGCAACGATTTGTGCTTTGTCACAATAAAATCAAAGTGTTTTGGGTTTCCTTTCAAAAATATAATTTTGGGTAACCGTAGCCGTAATTCTTTCTCAAATCGCTGTATAACCAGGTAGCGGTGCTCAACAATCGTTCGCTGTCTTTGTTGGTAGGCGAAATGCGCAAGTATTTCCGTCCCAATGTTGCGACTTAACGAAATTTTTTATTGCTTATCGCTTTTTCACCTTTTTGGTCTTAGTTTGCAAACCACCGAGATTGAAAAAAGTGAGACCTAGACCAGCCAAATCCCGAGACTTGCCGAGGCCGCCCATCCCTGCGGGACAGCTCTAATAAACCTATACGCTAAACGCAAGGTATGTTGATTAGGGATGCGCCGATGCCGATTACAACTTTAGTACACCATGCTTAACAAACAGATAGGATACTACATTAAACTGATATGCGCCCAGAAATGAAATTGATAGCATTCCAACTGATTGTTCTGTGCAAAAAGAATAGGCAATTTTTTTGCAGTGCCGATGCCGGTGCCAATACTCACGAAAATGCCGATTATTACCGATGCCGATAAATCGGCACATCCCTAGTGTTGATTCAATTGTTCATAACAACTGGGCAAATGTTGTGGGTTTAGGGTGACCACATAGAAAAACACTACCAGCATAGTAAAATTATGTAAAAAACATTCTGTTTACTCTCTGGACTTCCACTATTAAACTGCTTGCACTGAAACTAATTCAGCTTATGTAAGAAACTTATAGACACTGATATCAAAACTTCACCTTTTCAAAATAATGTTTTAACTTTCGCCCGAGCAAGTTGAAGATATCATCCGAATAGTCAGTAAACCCCTAAAACCAAATAAGTATGCACTGATATACTGCTGAGAGATGTCACGGGGCCGTGGCCAGCAAAATTCACTAAACTTCAAATTTTATGTACCTTTTGCGTAAGCATGTACCTGGGAGTACGGTAACATTTGAATTTATCATACCGCGTCACACGACAATTTTGATACTCCCATGTCGCGAAATTAGTGTTATTAATACATTTGTTATTTGCCATATCGCGTCACGCGACATTTTGCCTATGGTAATGTACTAAACATACTGTGCTGTGTTCGGATTCTAGCTAAATTGTGCAACGGGGCATTGTTTTTCTGGTACCGTCCATGATACCGTAAGGCCCGGCCCCCGGCACCCTCTTGCCCCGAGACATCTCTAATGCTGTCTAATACTGTCGCAAATCTTGCAAAACAATACATATGTTGTTTGTTATAAAATACAATGCAAGATAAAATAAGTCCTAAAATCGTAACAACAAAAGTATGAATGAAGCAAGGAAACAATGGCAATCAACAATACATTTCCCGAACATTCAATTAGCAAAATTTTCGAATCAATTTTGATTTAACTTTAGAACCTTGAACATAAACCTATATTAGTGAAAGTTGTGCAAACAATAACTACGCGCATCACCTGTTTATATCGTCGTAAATGTTCAGCAATGTCAAAAACAAAGTGTACGTCAGATCGGCTCAGCGTCGTTGGGTTGAAACATTGTGTCACAGGCTGAGTAAGATTGACTAACAACCTGAAATATTGAAAGCAAAACAAGTGTTGACAGTCAACTTCCAAAGCTTAGCGAACATTTGCATATCAAAAAGCTCTCCATTTTTGAAATAAACTAATTAAGCTCCTTCTTACCGCAATGTCACATCGAAAAGATCAGCTGCATCGTCATCAGACGCGTGTTGCACAAAAATTGGCAACAAATCAGAGCACAAAATGTTACATTCTCCAAGATAACGTCTAATAGCACACGTATGTTTATCATCCCGGCGTAGAAACCGTATAATATCTTTGAGAGACTCTAAAACAGAAAGTAAGTTGCGTAAAATATTGTTTTACGACGGCCCTATCGAAAGTCTACACTCACTATGTGCAAACAGAGTAATTCTAAAGTAAGCAGTCCCATATAGAGCCCTTCACGGAAACTTTGCTGTGGATGCGGAATATCCTCTTTTGCCAGCGCATAAAATGCATGAAGGTTACTAGCGTTCCATAACTTCTTCCTAACGATATATATCTGAAGGCACCAAACACAAAATTCGAAATCCAGTTAATCTCTACAGAGACTCAGGAACCACACTGGATCGTTTTGCTTTCCAGTAGAATACGTAATACAATGAAAATATATTTTCAAAACGTTTCAATTTAACTACATGATAGAGTACGCAGTACGCGCGTATGTAATAAATACGAGCCCAAGTGATCACAGCAAAACGATGTATGCTTAATATTAGATAATCTTTTTGTTTTCGTGTTATCAACATATAGAATGCTTCACCTGCAAAAGCCATTAGTTTAGTTTTCACAAATAGCTTTAAGACCGGGCTATGCAATTATTATTCGATTATATACAGTTGCAACATTTATAAATAATGGGACATATATTTAATACGTATCTTGCTGCGATTACGTTTCTGGGCAAGTGAAGCTGTTAATTTGTTCAGCCACCTAATAAAACGAAAAATCCAAGCTAACAATAATTATATATAATTCATGAAACAAATACGTTTGCGCTACTCAATTACAATCAACAGTGCTCACATTTACAAGCTATATCCGATTGATATCCGGTTCCGGTAAAAAAATAAGTCTCCGGCTACGCTTTCCGTACATTAATATCCTGTCCCACTTTTGATGGTGTTAGGGATCTGTAGGAATGCAGAGCCAAAGGTACCTAGCATGAAGATGGGAGCATGGCACTAGAGAAAATATATCGGCAGCGTGGAGTAATGAATAGCACGCTTGACTTTCGAGTGAGAGTTTCGAGGTTATATAGATGCTTGGCGTGCTCATATTTTTCCGAGAAAATTTGTCTGGAAAAAAATGAGGTATGTTCGCAGTATTTCAGGGAAAAAGGGGAAGCAATCAATAAACGAAGTAAGCCCATGCTTTAAGTACGTATATAACCTAAACAATACCTATATACCTAAGCAATCTGGTTCTTTGACATATACTAATCCGTCTAGACAGCCAAGCGCGCTGCATGTTGCTTGCAATTCGAATTCAAACCCATCCATATAGCGTACTAGTTTTGTAACTCGGCTAAATAGAACTGCTTCAAAATTGGTTGTCTAAAACATGATTGCAAAAGCACGTGAGAAATGCTTGTCCTGGAGCATATGCAATATATGCTACGGATATTATGTTGTATGCTAACCAGCAGGATACGGTTGACTTATAGTCGACGATAGCAGTTGGAGTTGCGGACAAAATGACGCAGTGCGAAAGCGTTCGTATAAGTATCCGCAGGCTGAGTTCGAGTCACCCCTGTACATCTACTTTTCCAGCTGCTTAATAAAAAAGTCTGAAGTTCGGTCTTTACCTAGACTGACATGGGTGGTACGCACGCCGAGAGTCAAACGACAAACTGCCACGTTTCAAATACAGTATCCGGACGAAAAAAGGATGGACGGCCAAGTGACGACCTTGTTGAAAATTGGGGTATGCAAGTAAGTGACTCCAACTGCTGAATAAAAGGATCTAATACCGATCCTACCTAAACTGACGAGGATTGTTACCTATTCACACGTGCAAGGTTTGGTGCGAGAACTTGCAGCTGCAACTTGCAATTGCAAGTTTTGTCCAAAATCCTGTTGAAAAAACTTGCAGTTGCAGATAATTCATTAAAAATCAAAGCTTGAAATTTAGTTTGCATGTGTGAACAACCATGCCAGTTCAATGAATTTATTGCATCCGCTTTCTCATTGGCTGACGAAAAATGCAAGTTCTGCATGCATTTTGCAACTGCAAGTTCTCGCAGCAAAAACTTGCACGTGTAAGTAGGGCTTAATACAATTGCATCGCGTCGGATTGCTATGCATGATGCGTTAGGGCACTGCCCTCTATCTGCTTTCAGTTGCACTATAAATGTAAGCATGTGAGACATGCTTGTCCGTTATGTGCACACGCAATATAGTGCAGTGCACTGTATGTATGCTAGCTGGAAGCATACGGTCAACACATATAGTCGAAGAAAAATGTAGTTGCAGAGGCGGGCTGCGTGCCGCAGTGGTAGATTATTCAATTGATTTGACGCGCTATGATCACTGTATCCAGTCGAAAATAAGATAGACGTATGACATTTTGTCCGTTATGTGCAAGCGCAATATAGCGCAGTGCACTGTATATATGCTAGCTAGAAGCATACGGTCGACACATATAGTCGAAGAAAATGCAGTTGCAGAAGCGGGCTGCGTGGCGCAATGGTAGAAAACGTAATATCTCTCAATCAAAACCTATCGTAATACCTAACCAATAACTGCATTCATTTCTGTTTTATATAGTCATTTTTCTGTACAGCAATTTGGTGTTATTTCACCTTCACTTGTTTGGCGCATCACTAGCCAATTAATTGTCGACTAAAACATAAAAATCTGTTATCTTATGCAAGTTACAAAAACCCCGTTGTTCCTAATCTCAAGGTTAATTTAAGATCATATTTTAAATATTGAAACATTTTGAATACAAAGTAAACTCAGCAAATCAACGCCAACCGCTTCACAGTAACTTGTGTTCCCCCTGTGAAAACAAACTAGGTGCTTTGGCTCACTGATATTTTTAGATTGCCCACAAACGGTATATTTGATTCAATACCACAGTATAGGATTTTACGACTAAATAAGCAAAATTACTAATTGAGTGAGAAAATGTGGTGAATTTTAACTCATTTTCTGTTATCTTTGTGGTTGAACTGGAAGTGGCTGGTTTGCGTACTTTTAGTTTCACCTTCCTTGGTCACTTTTACGTGTTTTGCACGTTTATCGCGATCTCGCAACGTTATTGTCTCTGCATTATGGACTGTCGCTGGGTACATTGTATGAGTTGTTTTTGCGTAAAAGTACAAGCATTTGGTTGCAGTAGCGCAATCTGGTAACTAATTTTCCGTTGTAAAATTAGTAGGATTATAGTGGTGAAGAACTATTTTATGCTTCATTCCATGCCGCATTGATTGAGCCTATTTAGCGAATATAGTGGTGAAGCCTCGGTAGTAAAATACAAAAAATTTCTGCGGGTACAAATTGTATAATTAGGACCGTATCATTTTATACAAAAAATTTCCGTGTAGGAAAAATAGTAAGGTAGGGAGAGACGATCACGTTACCATTTTATCACAAAAAATTTCTGACAGGGAGCTTGCGTTCCTGGATCCGCTATAATGGTCCAAGCGTAAAAACGAGGTTTTATACATAAAAGCCTAAAAACTTAAGCCTATAATCTTAACCTACAGCAAAAATTTCTAAACCTTTTGATTGCTCTATTGTAGACCAACATAAAAAATGTACGGTCGTGTTTCGTCAAGACAAGCTTGAAATATCGTCAGAGTTCAAAAATTAATACGTTATTGTACTTATTCTATGGTGAGTTTGTACTTTCGGTAAGTTTTTTTGTTTTTGGTTCCGGATACGATTCCAGTTCCGGTATTTATAATTCCTGTTGCAGCCTGATACTCCTGACTGTACTGATTTCAATTCCTTCAACCAAACGTAGTATAATTCAAAATTTTTCAATAGAATATTTATGAAACATGACACTGGCTTTAACTTCATTGTTTATATTAATATGTTTCAATTCAAACCTGCGCACAATACCATGAAAATGGTGAAAAATGGAATTGCAATCCAACACTGTGTAAATAAATATTTGCAAAACCTATTTGTGGTTTTTATTTTCGCCTGAACAACACCTTATATGTCAGGTACCAAGGTACTGCCTTACTACCAAGGTACCATTCTCGCGTGAGGTCACATGTATTCTTGTTTTTCTTGATTTTTTGTGTATTTTGTTCTTCCTGGAACAATCATCAAAAATTATTAACTTTTCAGTACAGTTTTGATATATACGGAATCCCGAGTCACAACATAACTACATAGAAGATAATTCATAAAATTTGATTAGCAAAAGTACTCAAACGCATTAAAGGCAAAAAAGAGATAGTTTTAAATTGCGGCGTTTGTATAACAGTAGTTACTTCAAGTACCATTGGCGGTTTTGAAGGAACTAATTCCGTTTCTTGTTTAAATCGTGACAAACCTGCTTTCGAATTGAAAATAGCAAACAAATTTTTCAATAAGTCTTTGCCTAACTACATTAGGAAAGCTCTCAAACGTAACATGGCGTTCCAGGTTTAGAACCATGCGGATCTGGTACTGTCATAGTATTTGATGGTTTGAAAGCAGAATGCCTTAACACATTTTTGTAGCGTTTTTACCAATGATCATGAAAAGAAATGGAATTTAAACATAGATGTGTCAATCCTCTTGAACCCATAACTTTTAACGCAGATATTGTTAATAGGCCGTTATCCAAATGTAATCAGAGTTATTCCAAAGGTCCAAATGGAATTCCGTCTATAATACTTAAAAACTGTTTGGACGTTTTAGTAAATACTTTGTGCACCTTTTTAATAAAACTTTTGTCAGAGGAATTTTACCTGAAGACTGATTTCGTGCAGATGTTATTCCTATTTACAAGGGTAAGGGCGATCCTAAGAAACCATCCCATCTGTCCCATCTGTCCCAACTGTCCCAACTGTCCCATCTGTCCCATCTGTCCCAAGTGTCCCAACTGTCCCGCTGTCCCATCTGTCCCCACTGTCCCATCTGTCCCAACTGTCCCATCTGTCCCAACTGTCCCATTTGTCCCAACTGTCCCATCTGTCCCAACTGTCCCATCTGTCGCAAGTGTCCCACTGTCCCATCTGTCCCAGCTGTCCAAATGTCCCAACTGTCCCATTTGTCCCAACTGTCCCATCTGTCCCAAGTGTCCCAACTGTCCCATCTGTCCCACTGTCTCATCTGTCCGAACTGTCCCAATTATATTTTTGGAATGTACTCCTGGTACATTGCTGTCCCGAGAAAATGGGACGGGTACTCCTGGTACATTTCTGTCCCGGGAAAATGGGACGACCTTTAAAGTAACATTGGCCCAAATCAGGTGTTGCATGACAACCTGTACCTGTTTGTGGGGATTCCGACTTAAAAACTTAAAGTTACAAAGAGGTTTTTCATCTTTTTCTAAGTAATGTAAAATATGGCAGTTGCATTTAAGATTTTCACGAACGTAAAGATCCGGTTTCATATTATTTTGGAGAAAGGGTAATTCCCTGGTGTACATGTGTGAAAGATTGAGTACCTTGATATCACATAATTTGCCTTCTTCTAACCACTGTAAACGAAATATCCTGTAAATGGATCACAAAAAAATTGGCATTATTCTTTGAACATTCACAAGTAGAGGCATAACTTTTACGGTCACTTTTATGAACTCGATTTTTATTAGCCATGTAAGACCAAATTTGGAGCCGCTAGTGTTATTTGGTCTCCATTAAACGTCCAGTGTATAGATTGCATTGAAAATATACAACGGACGTTTAATAAAAGAAGTAAACCACTTAACGGTAAACCTTATTTTGATCGACTTATGGCTACCAATTCAGAGGCATTAAAATTGCGCAGAATAATCTTTGACTTGTTAATGATGTTTAAAACAAATGGTTTTGTCCAGTTGCAATTTCAGGAATTTATTAAGCATGCGTCTAGTGTTTGTACCAGAGAACATAGAGGTTTTAAATTCGGCATAGTAGTAGAACATATCAAATGTTAAAAATGCTACTTGCTCGAAAGCTGCTACATCTATTACCAACCAGTGATTATGGGCACGTATATACGGATTTTTAGATACAAAATACAAGCGGATGATCAGAAACGAAACATTATATCTGGATATCCGCGAGATATTCAAAATTCATTAAAAATTTCAGCCAATGTATGTATAGATCTTGGCCGTAGTATAAAAACCATATGCTAACCTAAGCCTAAACCTAAGAAAAATTTAGTATTAACATGATTTTCAGCGTTGAATGAGTGATGTTGACAGGTTTACTTCGATCCTGTAGTTAGTTCTCGTTCTTGAATTGTTGCAAAACCTATTTTGCTACCTTGCCCAGTTTGTCGAAAATTAAAGTGTTAATCTAGAATATGTGAATGACCTTCAATAAAGTTTAATTAAACCTTACCTTCTGTATATTTAGAACGCCAAAATTCTGAAACAAATGCAGTAGCTAGAAACGAAAAAATGACGTTTAAACAAGAAATTGTCAGAAAAATTTCTGTTAAAATCTAACTAACTACTGTGGTATACACATGAGAAAAATGCTATTTTTGTCTCATTACATGAGTTCTTCTGTTAGAAGTTTTTGCACTCTATGTAATGTTGTATTTTACTAGAAAGCTGATATATAAGTAAATTACACAAAACGATTTATGACCAGCAAAGGTTTTTTGAATGATCTGAAAATTACAAATTTTACTCGGTCACAAAGGGGACCTAGGACCTGAGCAACTTAATTTTTCAAAAATTTAAATTGCGGTTGGGTGTAGAACGAGTTCGGCTCACCGGAATCCTAAATATGTAAATATTGTCCAAATCCGTCCAATTTTAAGTAAACGTCGGCTACAGATAAATATGAAAACCCAAGTTTCACTTGTGCCTATTTATTAAATTTTACTAAAATTTAATGTTTCAAAAAACTCCATTCCACATTTTTCCTTGCTTTGTTTGATTCGTGATGACCGTATATTTGCGTTTCAGGCAAATGCCTTGGTCACTAAGGATACTGCTTGGCTTATACTATATTCACGTTAAATATATAGGCACATTTTTACTTCCATACCCACAAAGCTAAAGTTTTTTTCTCGTAGAAAACAAATCTCAGGAGGAGGAGCTGCTGCTCCCCCTGAACCTCTAGCGAGTTCAGAGGAACGTATTAAGAAAAATAGGGAGCTGTTTCCCACCAAACCCCTCACACTGAGCAGCTCGTTACTGGAACACTTAAAATTTCTAACGAAGTACCTTGGCACAGTGGTGAAGGTCTTGGATGGGTGGGTGCACATGTATAGTTTATTTTTGCTGTACATATGCAAACAAGTAAAAGATCACATAGCAGTCTTTTCTTATAACGGGCGGACGTTACACGATTCACTGGAGAAATCCATGCATGACATAAAACATTTAAAAGATTAAATATTAACATGTAACCTGAAAATCAAACAATATCACTATAATGCAGCATATTCCGCGTACAAATATGCAGCTGATTTTGGACTAATGGACGTTTACGAACTAGCATTTGTAGTTTGCGTACAAGAGCATGCTATTTTAATTTTATCATCTTCGTTGTCATTCTGGTTGCCTCCGTTTGAAATCTTTGTCGCGTTCGCAGGTAAATACACTTTTAAAACTTGCGGTCAATGTATAACTGATGATCGTATTAATTAAAATATTGCTAAGCCTAAAACCTAAAAGCTAAGCCTCCGCGTAAAAACTATATAAAACACATTTTTTGTACTAAAAGTCAGTAATTGAAAAACCGTCAGTTTATTTATTTTACACAATAGTTTAGGAAATAGAATATTTTTGATGTTTTTACGATTTGTTATGGTGATGTCAAGCTGGCCGCAAAAAACCGGTGGACCAGACCGCATGAAGCCTTTAAACCGAACCGGCCAGGTCTGGTTCACATCAGTTAATCCGTTATAGCTTTGTTCTTTAGTAATTGCATACATTCCATCGTTGCTGTTGTATCGTTGTGGCATTCGATCTCGCAACAGCAACGGAATTGTTGTTTATGCGGCGCTGAAATTTTCAATCATATTTGCAACAATTTCATTTGTTTCGCTTGTTCATTTTGATGTTATTAATATAACGGTATTGCGAAGCATCGTTCAGGTATACAGGGCGGATAGCGATTGTGAATCTGTACTGCATTGAAAATTTCAGTGAGTTGATTTTAACTCAGAATGACATAAATCAGTCCGAGTTAGGAGTGTCAGAATTCATAATTCTGCGTTAATTCAACTCGTTCTGATTAAATTAATAAACTCCCTCGGAATTAACTTAACTGAGAGTGGGAATCATCTCAACTCTGAGTGAGTTAATGTTTACTGTTATTAACTCCGAAATAACAAACTTTCCGTCTGCGTTGATTAACTCATTGGAATATACAGTGTAGTATGCAAACACAATTCTCAAAAAATATATAGCTTTGTTTCATAACAATAATACTGTAGTGTCCCGAATAAGAAGGGGGTGGGGTAAAAAGAGGGGGTCCCCATTTTTAGTATAGGAGTAAGTATCCCTAATAAGAGTCTGTTGGTGGCTCTGCCACTCTTAAACTTATGTCATACTAAACACTGAAACATAAATTAAAACCTTAAATTAAAACCACACCTTAAGGGAGTCCCTGGCTCCACCTAGTCTCTGTTAGAACTTAAGTTAGGCTTAGGCGTTGCTACAAGGCGTAGAAATGTTAAAATCGATGCTATGGCGGCTGTGTCCGCAATGTAAACTTACCTGGGACCTGCGTGGCCACTGAATATTATTTTATATCGTGTTGGCCTATGCTGCGGATAACGACATAGCTAGCCTATGTCAGCACCAATATGGTGCTTTATATTGTGAGTGTCTAAAGGTGTCATTGTTGTGGTTGTTGTTGTTGTGGAGTGTTGTACAGGGTGAATGGCTCTGGACTTAATAGCAGTGGCGGACACCCAATTTTGGGTGTCGGTTGATATGCAAATTAGGTCGAGACGACCAAGGGGTAGCCGGGACCGGAATCAGTATTGACTTGGAAGCTAGTGAAGTTGGTAGCTCTAAATTTATACTCAATTGTGCGTGTATTCTTATAAGTTTTCTTGGTTTAAAGTTCTCAATCGGCGAAGCGGAAGTGTTGGTAAGTAGGATTGGAGTTGATTATAGTTTAAGGTTGTCACGGTGGCTTAGGATCTGAAGGAAACCACGGTGTACAGGTTGAAACGGAATAGCGTAAGGCGCTTGGGTTACCCAGTATAGAATACTGGTGTCATGTGCTAAAAAAGAATTGTGTTGTATCGGAGAACCTGGGGAAAAGTAGTCTAATAAATCTAACGGGGTTAGGTTTATTATTCTACAACGGATTGGGCCTAATCTAACGGAGTTAGATTGGTCGGAAAATTTGGTATATCACTAACGAGGTTAGAGTGCACGGTTGAACAGGGTGTAATTCTAACGGGGTTAGAATTGCACGGATTCTGGGAAAGAGCAAATGTATTGGTATAGGTAAAGCCAGTGGCTGGATTAAAACAGATTCAGACATAGGCTTTAAGGATTCCGGATCAGGCTACAAGTTAAATTGCATAACCTGTAATTTGCTTGTAATACATAGTGTTGTACGGAATTTGTGTGGGTTTAATAAACGATTACCGGCCGCGTTTACTTAATCAGAGCGATAAGCATACATCGAGGAAAGAACCGTATAAAGGGATACAGGATACAGGGCTGAATCAAAATCACGAACTTCTCACTGAGTCCGTAAGCGGAATGAGTCCTAAAACCCTAATCAGAGTCCATAAATGTTAATTATCCCTAATTGTAGTGTATAATAATTACAGGACCAAATAAAGTTGAGTCCAAAACTTTAAAACATATTTAAGTTTTGAAAGTACATTCTTTAACCTTGCATTATCGCCCAAGCTTTTGATACAAGACAAATAACCGTTTAATTCAACGGATAGTTGCAATACCGAAAATATATCAGTAACGAAAGGTGACGGAGGGCGGGTTGAAAATAAATGACAGTCCGTAACCGAATAACAGAGAGGTACCCTCTGCAGAGGCGAAATAAATATCAGTCCTCCCTCATATTCGGGTCGCTACAGTACACCTGTTTCGTTAACCAGGCATTGGAACAGGCATTAAAGCCGAACAGTTAAAAACCATATCGTTTTTGCCAACTTGTTGAAAAATGGGGCGAAATTAGGGTGTAATCGAATATCAGTTTCCATTAAAAACATGTCCCCGTTTCCGTTTTATGAAAATACTGGAAATCATATTGATCTTTGTATTTGTTCATTACTGTTGCAAATCACGCATAAATCACTTAATTTTCTATTTACAGTTATACCTACTTCAACTTTCAGTCAGATTTTAAATAACAATTACCTATTCATTCAAAAACTTAAAAACCACAGTGTATCCCCTATTTTTAATAATTTTTGAAGAATCTATGAATATTTTCACGCCTCGATTGTTGTATTGGCGGAAAAAATTAAATTATTGGAAACGTTCTACAAGTTCAATATCTGTTTTTCTGCTTCTGTTTTCGTTATTTTACTTTCAGTTGCATTAACACGCTCAGCTAAATTAGCAACTGATTGATATGATTGTGCTAAGAGTAAAAATTCTACTGGAACCGGAAACACACGTCCGGTTGTACTATATATTTTTCCTTATAGGATGTCAAACGCGTCTTTGTAAAAAACGAACTGTCACAGCCAAATGAATGCATATTGGACTGCGATACGAATTATAAAACTCGTTATACCATTGGCGCAGTTGTTGCTACCATTGAAAATATTTACTTTTTAACCGTTGCTTTGTACTGCTTGATTAATATCAAAGAAATTGTTCCCCGTTATTCTTTGGAGCAAAACAATGAATTACAAACTGCCACTGGCTCAAATGCTTGCATCTTTTCTTTGACGCAAACTACTTGTCGAAATCCTTTGCCGACGCAACGCGGATACTACCCACCCGGATTACACCATGAGGCTATGCCGCCGTCATATTTTGACGTTTGTTATAATTCACAGTTGGAGCATATGTGTCACCTGCCGCCACCTTATCAAGCGAAAGTGAACAGCATCAATTACTGAATGCTTGTCTTGATCAAATTTGCAAATTTCTAAGTTATAGAAGTTGGTCAATGCAAAAAACAGGGCTATAACAGTAGTATAAGCGTATTCCTAAGCCTAAGCAAAGACATTTACCTAAAGCTTAAGCTTACTTTATTGCAGTATTACAGAAAACCTTCCGGCCTTGATCTTTACAAGGGCCTAGAAGTTAAAAACATTAATCAAGATGATTATATATACCTACTAATGTTTTCATGAATATTTTCGGCCAATATATAGAACACGTTCCTCCCAATTTCCCGGGTAATTTCCCAATTTCCCAAAATCGCAATATCCCGGGTAATATCCCAATTTCACAACATCGCAATATCCCGGGTAATATCCAAAATTTCCAAAAATCGCAATGTATATTCCTCATATCTCAATTTTCTTTGCCAAATCCCAATATCTTGGGATATTTGGAATCGGCTTAGGTTGAGCCTTAGGTACAGGCTTCGGCTTAGGCATGGTCTCTGTGTTAAGCTTAAGCAGATTGTCTTTCCAGAAATTTCGGCTGGAGCATAAGAATTTCCCACAAATCCATGCAATTTCTCGAAATCTCAATTCTTCAAAATCTCGACCAGAAAAGACTGCGCCCAAAATCCCAATTTCCCGGGTATAGTTTCAGAATTTCTCAAAATCCCGATCTCTCAGGGTAATATCGCAATTTACCAAAATCCCGAGCAAAAAAGGCTGCGCTCAAAATCCCAATTTTCCCTTGTAACAACCGAATTTCCCAAAATCCCAATTCCTGGGTAATATCCGCGGATTTTGTAAGGGACCTCTTCAGTTGTGGGCCATATTTTCTATTTCATTTCAGCTGTGATTGCAAGGTAGGATGTGAACATCGGACTCATTGACGGCTTTCATTTGCGTTCAATTTACGATCACCGCTCCACTACAAAAAATTTTCACTCGAGCTCCACGGAGTATTAGCGCCTTGCACATATTTCGAATTGTGCATACACGTAATCAAATTATTAGTACATTGTTCATTAATAGTGAACACAATTTTGTGGTCATCTGTTTAATCTGTATTATTAAAGCTAGAATGTCCCACATACGTATTTTGGACACCGTTCCAACTCAATAAAACAGATAGTTTTTGAAAAAATGTTTTAGCATGATCGTTTTACAAAAGAATTTGCACATATAGATTCGTTGACCAATTTTGTAAAGCAAAAAGCCAGCATTATTTATGGAATGCTGTAGTTTGAGATTGTAAAACTTCAACTGGTATACCCAAAAACGGGAAAGAGTTAATAAAACGTTCGGAAGTCTACGAAAGTTACAAGTTGCAGACCAATAGTTTTAGGTCACCTGATGGGAACTAAACATGTTTCGGGAGAACCATACAAGGGTTTTCGATGACCTACAAGCAAAGTTGAAAAATTTCCAGGGAAATGAAAGGGACAGAGCCCCCCATGGCTCCCTTGGCTACGGACCGATAAGTTGAAGCTGACGACTTACTCAATTTTTGACTATTTGTATTTCCAACAGTATTAGCTTGACCTAAAATAAGTAATTCATTAAATTTAGTGTTCTAACTGATTATTTTTACACTGAATTCTATAAATTGTTTTCTGTTTAGTGCAATTCTTACATTCAACAAGCCATTTTGTCTCAAAGTCAAATTGTGGTCACCGCGTTTCAATATAGCAGATGTCATGTTTGTCACCAAAAACAAAATATCGCCACAGAATTGATTAAACGGTATAACAACTTAGAAATTGCCGGATTTCTAGGTTATATGGAAAAACGAATATCGTTTTTTGCAGAAAAATTTTTCGAATACATTCTGCCGAACAGCACCAGGAGCAAACTTATTGTTTGCGATTTATCTGCGTTGAACAGATTTGTAATAATCAGTTGTTAATGCAAAGTCAGGTTTTTTTGCTATTATTCTTTACCAGAACAAACGCGTCAACATGATTTTTTTATAGTTTCTAAAGTAATATTATTCAGCATATTGATGACATAATTATATATAATAATGTGTTTAACTTGATAATTTAAGCAAAAATTTGAAGTGTTGCTTAAGAAGCTTAAGTTAAACTTGATTTTAACAAATCAGAATCTATTCTTCAATAGCCAAACACACCGAACGATGGAATTTTTGAAATGGAAAGTTTTACTGCCGAAATTGAACCACCGGTAGAAATTTTACCGGAGCAAGAGGCGAAGGTCGATTTTTTTGCCGAAAACATACCTTCGGTTGTAGTCGGTTAGGTTGCAGCAGATGACTAAAAAACCTAAATACAGAGTTGCAGAAATTCGGCAACAGACAAGCTTTAAAAAATTGTTTTAAAAGTTCAAGACTTACTTTCTCAAATTTTCAAGACTGAAATGTTTTAATTGAAGACATTTGTGTTTGTAAACATAAATATCTTTTAATCAAGAAACTACTATTGCGAATTTATAAGAAACAAATTTCAACTTTTGTT
The DNA here is from genome assembly GCA_030248215.1 of Enoplolaimus lenunculus. NCBI lineage: Eukaryota > Metazoa > Nematoda > Enoplea > Enoplida > Thoracostomopsidae > Enoplolaimus > Enoplolaimus lenunculus. The sequence continues at coordinate 47,075 of JASANG010002396.1, read as the reverse complement.
ATCTCCTATATATTCAAAAACTAGATTTCTGATTTATGCAAACGAGTTGCTCCGTTTATTTTATTAAAATCGTGTAAATCTATTTTCGAGGATGTTTCGGGTTGAGCTCAGCCCCCCCCCCCCAAGATATGTTTCCGTCTTGGACGTATTTATTAGGTTGTAAATCAGAGAATTTGCATGAGAATTAGCTCCCAATACTGGAGTTGGCTTCCCTGGCCAGTGTTTGTTTTTGAAACTTATAAGTCTGGAAAACTAGCAAAACAAGTCTTATTTCAGAAAAATATTTTTAATGGCAGACAAACTGTTTAGTATATATAATGTTTTTAAGACATTATTAGTTTAAAATACATAAAATATGGCTCAAATATATATTCAAAACTTAAACCTCCCATTTTGAAATTAATGTAACAAAATTACAACACACAAATCCATATTTAGACCAGGAAAAAGAGTTGCTTAAAATCAGTCAGCTAATTTCAGAATTTTCAGCGCCAGCTGTAAAAATAACAGGCTTATAAAGGGTATTCAAAATTTGAAAAGTATTACATTTAAAATTTTGTTTTTAATACTTTAGCAGCCACCCAAGCCATCTGTACATTATTTAGTGTTTCGGAACGGCCCAAAATGGACATCTTATAAATATTCGCTGTTTTTCAGTCCCATGATTTAGCATTGATTTTGTTGACTCTTCCGGTGTTTGCACACGATTCGTTTTGGAATTGTGAAAATTCAAATTGCTAAAAGTGAAAACGATCATTTTAAATTTTAAATGTAAAGTTCATATTTATATTGTTTGGTTTTATTAAGACCTGGACGAAGACAAAAAAGCATATGCTTATCTTTAAACTTCCAATAGGTTTAGGTTGAGCGTTAGGCATTGCGTTGAATTTTACTGCTTTGTGTTATTCAAAGACTCGGTTCTGCACCCGGTATCGAAAACGTGGCCGGTTAGTTGCTAGAAACTATGTGAACCTTTTTGGAAAAAATAACAAAAGTTTGTTTGAAAAATTTTATGCGAATTGGATCCGTACCAAAGTTCAACAAAATTCATTCAAAAGATGTGAGTTTTGAAGTAAAAAATACTTTTCTAAATAAAGAAAAGCACAGCAAAAATAGCTGACAATCTCTTAAAGGATTCGCTGTCTTGATTCCCGATAATTAACAAGTCTTAGAAAAGTGGCTTAAGGTAAATACAAGCCTGACACTACAACTAACCGAGTATTCAGGATTTAAATTCACGATGGCGTATGCTCGTGTAAACGAAACTATTTTCAACTGTAACATCTAAAGGTTATACATCTATTCTAAACACTGTTACAAGTGTTTTTTGGGTCTCTACCAATTTCGAATGACTACAAATCGTTTTCATTCTTTTCATGTATCGGCCACTGACTTCAACAAATTTCAGCCTCATAATGAGATTATCTAAAGGTTGCTACTGTGGCTCCTTCATATAAAAAACAAAGTACAATTTACCAGTTTACGAAGTGATGTTTGCATATTGTGCAGTAATCGTTCATGAGCTGTATGCTGCAGTATATGAGAGGTTTGCCGCTTATGGCGAGTTTCTATAATTTCACCACAGCCTATAACAACCAAATCGAAATATGACGGTGCTGGTGACAATAACTATTTTTGACACTTGCCAAATTTTAGCACCCACAGGAAATTTTTAGCCTCGTTTCTAAACAATGTAAAATTTCATGAAAGCATTCAAACAAATTTATTGACGCCTAACAAGCTTCCAACTGAGCGGATTTTCAGAAAAAAAATCAGCCTCCGGGCCTGGCTACATCATGATTCGCCGCTGACGCCATTGCCATTAAAGATAAAACCTAAACCATACCGTACCTGGTTGACAACACTGTTGCCACAGGTTTAAATTCAACTTTGGCAACGTAGAACAATGAACAAATTTATCAATTGACTGATACACAAACACGTCAGTTGGTATACGATCAATGCTATCTCCATTGGCACAAGCAATTTCCGCTAAACTTGTTTTTTGTTTAATTTCAGCAAGTTGAGAGGGACTGAATCCAGGATCGCCTTCGTACCATAATCTAATAAAACCAATGATTAATCCAGAAATTTCCATTGATGGAAGCCGCATGATATGTATTATAGTAAAGCAACGCTGGCGAGCTAATCGAGAAAGTAGCCGAACGCAATTTTACCGCAAATTGTAATAACCACTATTGATTTTGGTGGCTGTTTTGGGAGGTCTTGGTTTGTGTCGCCATCCCCTTGGATCCCCCAGTGAAAAAATTAAAGTTCAATAAAAGTGTTTATACATGGCCGAAGATAGGTTGTAACATGTATTAAAGACAGTGGTATAACTACAAAGAGAGAAGGGGGCACAAAGACAGTGGTATAACTACAAAGAGAGAAGGGGGCACCCCGACTGACATGTTCGTCCCTCGGCCGATAATTATATCGACAGCATTAAAAGCATTCGCCGTAAGAAAAATTTATCTTGACACCCTGAAAATATTCTTGTCCAGTGCCCCGTCTACTAACATATCCAGGTTGCGTAGACTGCTGCTGTCCAGATGCAATTCTAATACCCAAGATCTAATTAAATCATTTAATTAAGCGTTTATGTTGCTATTTGGCCTTGCCAACTAACAATTACCATAAATTAGCGCACTGTTCTACGACATAGGTGTGTCAATAACTCAGTAAGTTCTGAACCGCATTAACCAGACTTTAAAAGGCATTGCGTATCTGATTGGTGTTAGTTTTTTAACTGATTATGAAAACAAATGAAAAATCTTAACATTATTGTTTCGTTGAACCAAAAAATAAACTGCTGCAATACGCAATTGATACGTCATACAGTAGAAATCTACCTAAGAACTAAAACAAATTTTCTGATTTGTCGCGTTCATGGGTGCCATAGTAATATTGGGCCGGTTTGTTCAAGCGTGGCGTTTGAGCAACAACATATAAATCGCATATGGGACGCTGTGACGAGCATCTACAAGGCTGTGCATCTCTTTGTCCGCCCATCTGCCTGTCCACATGGTTTCGGCATTGTCGCCATAGCGAAACAAAAGTTAGCAGGAATAAGGAAACAATAGGTTGACTAATTATATAAAAATCAATCCAGCAGTCATTATGTTTTCCTTTTAGACTGTTTACCTGTCACCGTCTCGAATTCGCTTGAACTGGTCAGCGATAATGCACATAAATAAAGGACCAATTTTTGCATCATCCATTACTTTTTCACTCAATCCACCCATCCATACATCCATGTTACCTGAAAATTACGCAAAAATAAAGTCAAATTAAAATTCGGTGGCACAGCAGGGTCGATCCAAAGCCGAGCATGGCCAGTAAAGCTTGTGAAAATAGTGAATAAGAAATCAAACGCAATTTTACTAATCAATATTTAATTTTGACATTTTAGGGGCAGCCTCCTAGCCCCTCACACTGTATCACCGTAATATTCATTAAACAGCAAGATAGTTAGAAGTCGTAAATAATGCGAAGTAATGACGGCTATACGAGCTAGCATAACATGTTAGCCAGAGTTAAAATTTTCTGAATGAATCGGCATCGTCAAACAATTGTGAACAAGTAGAGCTTACACGGATGTCCGTAAACGTCCTGGAGATTTTGCAGTAACTCTAAGGTTGGAATTTCAGGCTTTAAATCGAACCATGTGGCGGGAACCGATAGATTACAATAGCGTCGCCAATCGCAATATCCAGGTAGTGCGTGGTCGCGACCCCGTTGAATGTTCAGAGCCGCTAAATCAAGTGCAATCTAGAAAAATAATTTTCAAATTTCTACGTTTATTTTCTCTTTTACTAACAGTTTTTGGTAAAAAGTAATTCATTGCGTAATATTTAATTTTTATTTATTTGAAACGTCAAAATTAAGGGAAGAATAAAAAACATTCACATTGTAGGACTTTAAAAGTAACCTCCTGCCTTCCACCAGTTGTCAAAAATTTTGTCTTTTGACAGACTTGTTTGAAGGCAAGGAACGTTGCACATTGCCCTGTTCAAACCAGGTGAAATATTTCAATGCACACAAATTCTCAGTGAGGACTTGAAGCAACCGACAAAAGTATATGGAATACGGACCTCCTAAGAATTAAATGAAAAGTAGCCTATCATATAGATCTCGACAAGTTGAGTTCAACGGTACTGAATTTTCGCGAAGTAATAAATTTGACGCGCGTATACCCGCGGGTAAAGAATTTCGTAAAAATTTGTTATTCTTACCCGTTTAAAATTTTTATAAAAAATAGCAAACAGCGATTGAAAGTACATAGCTAGTATCCCTCACAAATAAAGCACAAGTTTTGTGCATGAAATCATAGGCAAATTGCTACGGAACCGTAAAGAAATGTGTAACTATACAATCTTAACTATAATGATGTTGTAAAGACAAGAATGTTTTGATTCACTGATCACGACCACCTATCGGCAAAAAACCTAGTTTGACCGGTTATAGATGTAATGTGCAATATTATCCGGTGTTACATTTTTTGTAACGACAGACGTGCCGTTCTTACAGAATGCGCAGACGCAAACAGTTTTTCAGTCAACTGCGTGTTCAACATTGATTGTGGTTCCAACTTTTTTACACGAGATGCGAACAAACCACGAATAATCGGATCAATACCACCTTCATTTAAAAGTCGCTCCGGAGCAAAAAATGCTTCGCTTAGATGCAAGTGACCTGAAATTGCCCACAACAAAAATTCTATTTTATATTGAAATAATACATAGACGTGAGCTGTGTGTTCTGTTTTAATCTTCAGTAGTGACTCTAAGATGGTGATGCATGTATCCTTCTAACCCTGCCATGGTGAAAATTTCACGACGGAAATGCTTTTTCTGAAGCTCATAATATGCATCGGAACACCACGAAACCGACACGACTAATATTTGGATTCGGTGTGCTCATGCTAACGCTCATGGTACGGCATACGTAGCTATTACCGATTTATGCACATTTCTAGGGCTATCGCAAATTGATATGATGGTCAAAATGAAAATTTCATCGAGAAACTATAGCAACAGACGACAGATCCTGAAGCAATGGAAAAAACTTGACAAACTTGAACGCCAACACAATTGTGTCTATAACAAGGAAACCTGAGAAATGAAAAAGCGGGTGCTATTAATGTCGACAGTAAAAACGGTTTCAACCACCCGTTTAATTATTAAAAAAGCCACAAATGCCCCGTTCACAATAATTTTATCAACGATGCCACAAAATCTCTTGTGGACCACGGCTGAGACGAACTCGTTTTCAAAATTACCTCGCGATACCTCTGGTTTATAAGATATTTTGTGGCACGGTCGATAAAATTGTGAATAGGGCATAATGATTGTTGATAACTGTAGTTTGGTTCACAACTAACCTTGAGGGATGGCTTCAAACGACGCGTTATATCTCAACACCATTGGGTTGATAAGACTGTGACCAAATCGGAACGCAGCAGTTGCGAACACATTTGCGACCGAAGGATTGATTTCGGGATTGTAACCCTGACACGCATCAAATAATATTTATTGTAGCTGTTTGCAGGCAGGTTAACAATTTCCCACATGAATATTTTCAGTTTTATTTCAGATCAAATTACACCCTGGACTTTGAACATAGAACTATTGGATGGTAGGCAGTTTCCATTATCGCCCAGGTATAAAAAGTGTGGCTCATGTATAAAACAGGGCCGGGTCGTTTTCCAGAGGGGCTATAATAGAGTCAGTTTAAGCTTTAGACTAATTTTTTGCTCAGCTTTAGGCTTAGGCATAGGCTTAGGCTTAGGCTTAGGAATAGGCTCATCCATACGCTTAGGCTAAGGCTTAGGAATATGCTTATACTACTGTTCCGGCCCTGTTCTATACATGGGCCGAAAGTGTGATGCTAAATGCCGGTATATGCTTTATACGGTTTGTGAAAATTTTGTACTGCGCACACGAGTGATAATTGTTACACAAGGTGGATTTTATACGACATTGCGCATTCAACCTGTATAAATTTTAAATTGTAAATCATAACATTAATGTCAGGAAGTAAACCAGTCCATCCAATACGAAAAAATATAGTCTAAATGTAATCGTTAAAATTTACTTTGTATGATCCAATCAGATCCATGCCACGCTTTCCCAGTATTCGAGGCAACCACTGAAAATACGTGATATGCTGCAACTGTGCACCAATGATCTTCCTAGCTTCCTGATAGATTCGTTCACCATCCCATTGCGGATTAATGATCAACAGTTCGCTTGCAATGCGATTATGTTGTCGTAGCCACAGTGTATGCATAGCTACAAATAAAAAAATTAAATACATCAATAACATGCGTCGTAAACCATGACGAAAACATTTCCAAACACGCTGCTATTTCAATTTTAAAATAATAATAAAAGCAGTGTTTTTCAGTACAATGCCTATTCGTTCAGATATTCGAACAGCTTGAGAACTTGGCCCGACCGAATACATCAAAGTACCCAATGGAGCGCTAAAATTGCTCTAAGACGAGGTGTGTATGCCTCAAAATGAGTATTGTTCGTTGCCTAGGATGCATGCAAGAAGATGACCTGACACATAAAAACAGCCCACCAACCACTTTCCCAAAAACCACAAATAAATAAAAAACAGCAACAACTTAAACTACGCATATAACAACTATAAGCACGATGTGAAATGTGAAATAATTTTCTAATCTAATTTTTAACTAATTGTCCGCATAACTGCAAGCCCCGATAAATGCTGGATATCTGAATAATCGCTGCATCACGCGTTTTTTTCAGATCAATTTCAATAAAACGCCGCATAAACCGCAATCATGACAAGGTCCAAGATTGGCTGAATTATGGTCAACTTACCAGTTAATCCCAACTGTTCGTTGGCTCGATAATCTCCGGCTAAAAAGCATCGGACCGGATGTGGAACGGAAATGTTGCGTTGGCAGTCAATTGGAGTGTTTCGGTTAAACGGTAAATACGGTTTGTTGCTATCGGGACTGACAATATCGAATTTAAGTAGTCCATGATCCGAAAACAAATCACGAAGTTCTGAAATTCACACAAAGAAACCCTATAGTTGTTTAGTCAGTTTATACCCAGCACGCGGTGTTGTGATTCGATCTGAGCTCACGTTAATTATAGAGATTAGAGCCGTAGCCACTGGAAGACGGAGAGAATTGCAGGCTTAAGCTTAGGTTTAGGCTTACGTTCAAATTTAGTGAGCAGGTCCCTGTAATTAACGTAGGGTGTCGTTCGTAACGTTGTATACTGAAAATATTTGCATTGTCACCCAACTAAGCTTTTCAATCAGATTGTTAAAAATTGTTTCATCATATTTGCCGTGTGTCAAACAAATTTCCAGTTGGCAACTTTTCCGGTTTAAACTCCTCATGATGCGAAAACGGAATGTTATTGGAGTATTTGAAATTTTTCACAAAATACTTATATAGCTGTGCGTGCTATTTTGAACAACAAACTAATCGCGTTGGAGACAGCTCAGTTGCTAACTAGGACAAGTATCTGCTCACGACTAGCAACACATATCAAGTTGGTGCAACATATCAGATAATGATTGAACATACAGCAAGATAGATTCTATCAGCGATCGATATAGGACTAAGTTTGCGACCCATGTTAACTATAAAAGCCTGAATATCTAAGGTTTTTGAATGATCAAAATAAGTATAAAATGTGCATACGTACACAGCGAAATGGGTCAATGTACAGAACAGTGGCGGAACAGTATTATAAGTAAGCCTACGCCTAAGCCAAGCAAAAAAAATTAGTCTAGAGCTTAAGTTTACTCTTTTCTAGTTTCACAGAAAAACGTTCCGCCCCTGATCTTTACTTGGACCGCGAACTGAAACAGTTCTAACCATGAGCCACGTGAGTACCAGGTGAAAGAAACTTCATGAGCGAAGCGAGTGAGAAAAGGTTAATGTGATTAAAAAACGCAGCAGGCAAATGTTTTTGAAGTGCACTAACACCGACTGCTGCGGAGTTGAACAAATTGATAGGAACACTCCGAAATTAAAAATTTGTATGTTTTGGAGTGACCGCCCCATTTTATCTCCAAAAATTTTTCCACGGGGGCGTACGGCTCTATTCTGGGTCTACTAGTGACTAAACCTAAGGCTATTCTATTCCCACTGCTAAGAATGAAAAAATCTCGCTCTCAAACTTTCCCAGTCTCCAATTCTCACAGTTTGCAGGCCAATATAATTAACTTGCGCCAAATTTACAAGTCTTACCTATCGAATCCTGTTCGTTACTGCCATAAACGCTGGAGCCATCGAGAAAACTGGTGATCACGTTGACTTGTTCGCGATGTAAAACATTCGCCATTAGCACTGAAGTCGCACCGCTGCCACAAATCGCTCCAGTTCGTTCTAGTTCAAGACACATAGGCGGCCGGGGTGGTGGATCGCGGACGTTCGGTCCTCCAACGACTTGAAGTCGAGGATCATCCGCTGGAAACGGGATGTTAAAGCATGGTGGACGATTTGGTTCACCGCAACTTTCGGCACAACTGCGGCCACTCTAAAATTTCTGAGATTGAATCGTTTTCGGCGAACGCGTTTTGTCCTCAATGAAAGTATAGTTTGTAAAAAAAATAGCGTACTTTGATCAAAATCACTTATACAGGAGAAGGTGAGAAGTGCGCTGTTGGTGATAAATAAAACTTAGTGTTCATGCCAAATTTTGTAGTTGCTCGCTCTTCTTTTTACTTTGCTAGCCGTCCCCGCATATTTAAATGACTGGACTAAAATAAGCTTAGACTTAGTGTTGCGTTATACTCGCCGGACGCCACCGAACGCCGCTCCGTATAGTGGCGCTGATGACGGCGGACGGCGCTGGGCAGAATCGGATTTCGTTAAATTAGTCAAAAAATTAGCTCCATTCTAAAGGCTTAGGCTATAACCTGTAATGTGACAATAAATCTACCTGAAAGACAGCAGTGCTTGGAGCAGCAACACCAAAATCAATATCGTGATCAACAAACTGTCCCCACTGCATTAGCATATACGTCAAATGCTCGTCAACTGGCACAGTGCCAGAATCACGCTTGACGACTGTTGTCGATACCAGACGTGCGTTTGGTTTCGGATAACCGTGGTATAGTTTGCCACGGGTAACTCCTGTATATTATTTGTTAAAGACATCATCAGGCGAAAGTCAATGTTTACAGACGGTCAATGTTTCACTAAATAATTTGCGCGATTGAGCAATAAGGCTGGCATGAGTTAGATGGTACCGTGCAGTGGCGGATCTAGGACATCTCGATGAGGCAGTCGGAGGTTGGTCACGCACCACTCTCACCACCGAAGGCACCCTTCCGAAAATGATAATCGTAGCACGGGGAGGTGAAGTTTTGGACCGAAAACGTGAAACAGGCCTATTGCCTTTGAAGTTGCCGAACGACATGGTCAGCACTACACATGCACAACAGATTCCGGTATTCGGAGTTGATTCAACCAACCCAAAGGCCGATCCAGAAATTTCTCACAGGGGCGCGTGATATGTATTGTAAAAACGCCTCGCGAGCCAAGCGACAGAAAGACAATCGTAATTTCCGTGGCGCAAAACTAGAAATTGGTCAGATAGTGAGCTTGCAATTTTTCGAATAAGTATTCTAACAAAAGTGGGAACACTGGTATATAGCAGAAAAAAGGTCTTTGAAGGAAGCGAGCGGGAACCCAAACACAATTTTTGAAGCACAACAGTAAAAATTTGTAAGACATGACGTTGCCGTTTTACCATAAAAAGTTTTTTCCGAATCTGCCCCTGAACCAGCCTACTGCCATGTTAGCTCTTTTTTGGTTAAAAATACAATATGAATTTAAACAATCTTCACTTTCCCATATTATTAATTGCTCAGTAATTTGAACTTACCTACTGGCATATTGAAACCGTTTTCATAAATGGGTGGCAGCAAACGATGAAACGGAGTCAACGATGCCCCCCACATCGGATGCTGGTAATTGTTGCAGGTACCGTCGTAGGTGCGATATCGTGAATGAAAACAAATATCACTGCAAGGATAGTCAGTTTCGGACAAATCGCGATGAATATGGCAACCGGAAAGCTCTGAGATCAGCCGTAGATGTGACTCAGATAGCAGGCTTTGGTACGAAAAATCTAAACGAATGTTTATAAAAAACAAATAAATACTATATTCAGTAGATTTTTGAGGTAAATTCTTAGAATGCAGCAAGTGTGGAAAATTTCTGGTTAAAAATTTTTGTCAGCCAGTTTACTAATTTCTATTTTAAAGGCTTCAGTATAATGGTCGTTCAGTGGGGATCCTATACCGACTAGGGTTTCCCAGGTTTAAAAATGTGCCACGTTTTGGTAACTTTTCCACCATTTAATCTGAAAACATTAGCGACACCTTCGGTGTTGTATTTTCACCACTTTTTTATTTATGTAAAAGCGTAGCAATATCTTTGGTAAAGCATTTTTAAATATTCTATAAGCCCTCGTCCGTCACAATTTCTGAATCCGCTTGATGAAGCCTGTCCAAAGTGATAATTGCCTAAAAATCTTTTGAGCGCATGAATTTTTGCTGGTTATACATACCTACAACAAAATGTAGTGTTGAATCCCCCCGCCCATCAGCAAATTTTAGATTCGTCGTTGGTCGGGCAATTCAGGATGCAATATCATTAGTTTTAAGATAATTTTAGCAGCTCGTGATGAACACAAAAAAATTTCACTACCTGACAAATTGAAATTCAAGCCTTCTTCAACGTGTTTTTGAATAATTTGAAGTGATTCGTCATATATTTCACGTACTCTTGCGAGTTCTCGGGCTTGAGGACCTGTTCGCCACCAATTAATCAAATACCAGTCAATTGAAACCTGTTTTATATATTAATCATTTCCGATCTCTTAGCTGTCATTTAAATTCTTAAGCGACAATCTTTTATTGCATAAAGTATATTTATATCGTAGCTTTGCGCATGCCGAGCACAAATAAAGAGTCATATGTGGCTCGAGCGTCATGGTTTTGTAGCCGAACAGCAATGTTAAACCCGTATCATCCAAGAATCCTTAGTTCAAGTCCAAGGTTGAAATTAAATCTGAGATAAAATTGAAAATATTTATGACGGAAAGGTTAAGATAGCGTGTAATTCTAAAGTAAAGAATTCATACAGAAAAACATCTACGTTTAACATGAGCGTGGCCTTAATACAGGTTTTATTAAAATGCTGGCATATTCTTAGCCAGCGTAATACATAATAAAGTAATCGAGTTAAGCATACCTAAAATGTAATCCTCGAGCTTGGAACATCTCAGCTTTAGCGCGATTATAGAAGCTGAGCCAAAAAATTGAAAAGGCTGCGTACAGTGATCTATGATTTTTTTGGCTCAGCTTCTATAATCGTGTTAAAGCCGACATGATCCAAACTCGAGGATTACATTTTAGGAAAGCTTAACATGTAAAACGCGAGCTTGGAACATGTCAGCTTTAGCGCGATTATAGAAGCTGAGCCAAAAACATTTGAAAAGGCTGAGTACAGTGATCTACGAATTTTTTAATTACAGGTCAAGGTAAAATTAAACTATGCCTACTTGGAAACCGAAGGATTGCCAAAAGTTGTCCAGGAGTTTTCGGTCGGCCGTCGTTTGCAGTTAATTGCCGTTGCGTAATATTAATCGCGTTATCCACATTTACAGTCGCTTGCGCAACTGAGGTACGAATTAAATTCGAGTCAACTGGATTGCTCGATTGCGGAACTGAAATTGAAATGCACTTACACGCTATCAAATACGTAACAAACTAGTAAAAAGAACCAGCGGACCAAACAAGAAATCAAATGTCAAGAAATTTTTGTCTTTCAAAAACACGACATTTAAATTGAGACAATACAATTATCATTAGCACACTGGCAAAATCCAAGGCTGGCTCCTAAGCCACGGACTCCAAAGCAGAGACAAAAATCATAAACTTTGTATTAAAATTTACTGTTAAAATGCGTTTGGCTTCTAACTCGTTATTACAAAAATACGTTTGGCTTCTAGCTCGCTATTGCGTACTTTGTAGCCCTAGGCAGAAATTTAGAGCGGTTATCCAAATCTAACCTATCAAGTATGCATAGTGTTATTCAGCTTATCCTGCTCTATATTGGTTGATTGTACTATATTTGTGGTCAATAGTAACACTTGAAATCAAATTCAGTTCAAATATAATTTGTCCACCAAACAAGAAGCCACAACATTTTTGTTCTACTTTACCTTCAACCTTTAGTCGCGCTTCAGCCGCCTGCGCACCGACATCGTTAACTGCTTGACACGTATAGTAACCGGCGTCAGTTATTCCAGGCCGTTCAATAATTAACGAAGAGACAACGCTTTCTCGTCTGCTTTCATGTCGGTTCCGGGTAAAATAATGAGCGGAAGAACTTTTACTGTCTGTGTTGCGAAAATCGTTAATATTATGCTGGGCGTGCAAGTTTCGAGATACAACGCGATAGTGTCCACGAACGGTTGGGATCGGACTTCCGTTGAATAGCCAATTAATATGCGGGCGTGGTGCGCCGGACGCTGCACAGTCTAACCGAACAGCACCAGATGCTGCCCCAGGGCGCGTTGAACGAGCTGTGATTTGTCTGTTTTCCGGCGCTGATGTGATTCGCGGCGGAACTGCGAACAGAAACGACAAAAATTTATTAGAGGATAATAATATGTAAAACGCGATTCTTCTAAAGTTTACTTAATAAACTGTTGGCGAATGGGGGGAAGTTTAACTATCTAGAATCAGAAATTGCGGTAACCCGAAATGTGAGACGGAAAAGTTGATTTCATATTTACGTTTTCGCGATGTTTTATACACTTTATGGCACGTATCTCTGGCATATATTAACGCGAATAATGCTGTTTTAGATGCCCTGACTCGGCCTAACAATGTTTGCGAGACGCCAAAGCTAAAGTAAATTATACACAAAAGTGTCTGGATATAGTGAATAATGTTTGAGTTTGTGAGGGAAGCGAAAAACGTTAGGGATATCAAGTGAGGTAAGTGGTCAGATTGGGCGGGTGGTCGAATGTCGGTGATCTCGTCTTTCTCCCACTAGGAAAACCCTCAAATGTTTGCATTAGTGCGTACTAGAAATCAACTTGTATTTCAAAACGTTTAAAACATCAAAAACCGTAAACGCATACCAAGAAATTGGAAAAGGTCCCCAACACTCATAGTACATTGAATCGGCTAAATTTTAAGTATGGCTTGAATACACTTTTGAAATAAAGTCTTGCTTTGGAACCTGTCAACTGTATAACAAATCGGTAACTTCTCACACCAAAAAATACCTCGCTTACGAACTTCGCTTCGTCAGCTCCAGTTGCCCACTGGTAGGACGCTATTATTGCCGTATGGTGACGCAGGTCAAAAAAGATAATTTACTCGTGATGGTTTGTGGTTCCATCCGGTGTTGTACCGCAAGTCCTGTGTCAGACGACGCTGCACAGTGCCGGATGACACAAAACATCATTAATAAATTTCGTTGCCCTACCGTTGCTATTCAACAGCGAATCAATTAGTCAAATATGGATGATGCATACTTAAGAGTATGTGTGCAACTGGGTAATATTCTGTGTACAAAGAAAATGTACCCAACGCGCGTTGCGTTTCTACCATGCCTTCCCTCATTTATAGGGAAGATAAAATCCAGAACTTGGAGGATATTCTAGTAAAGTGCATGGTAACAAACACCCCCACAACGTCAATATCAGTCTGTCTTCAGTTTTATGTGTGTTGTGTGTATAATGTAGAACCACCAAGGGGGGTCTATAGGAAAAATACAACGCGTGCTGGTACATATAGTGCCACGAGTATTTCAAGAAGTTTTCATACTCGTGTCAAAAGAGTCATTATAAACTCTTGATTTTGGCAACTTCAAGTACTACAACCATGGCCGTACACTGGCTATAAAAAATTCAAAAGGAGGTTTTTTGTGTTCCAAACTGGAAACTGGGTCTGAAAACCCTGTACAGAAATCCCAAAGAAAATTTCCACTCCTGAAATCCCCATAACTACGCCCTTGGTGGAATGGGAAAAATACATCGCGCGCTGGTACATTTAATGCCACACGTAGTTCAGAATGTTTCATACTTTTGTTAAAAAGTAATTATCGACACTTGGTATTGCCAACTTCAACTTACCGCTATTACTCAACAGCAATTGGGCAGATGCTTGGGAAGCTCCGAGAGAATTACGAACATGACACGTATACTCTCCAGCGTCATCAGTTTTACTAGGATAAATTACCATTGTCAAGGCAGTTGCATGCCGGACTCCATCAGTGTTGCGTCGTTCTGCGGTGACAGCTGTATGATTATCTGGGCGTCGATCGTTGCTTACTGTAGTTGCCCGGGATCGGGGTTCAAAGCTTCGGCGTCGATTGGCAACTAACCGTGTGCCGCCGTGTGACCAGGAAAGTTCTGGCGTTGGATAGCCAATCGCTTCGCATTCTAGCCGCACTTCGACGCCTTCGTTGATTGCGACGTCTTCCGGTTTGATTGTAAACGTAGGAGCGACTGGAAAGAAAAGCGGTTTGGTCGCCAACAAACGAAACAGGAAAGCAGAGAGCTTAATCTCTTCTAATAAGAATTTTGCCAACTTGCCAAATTGTTAGCTTCGTTGCAAATTATGGGAAATACGTCAAACGTGTCTACTGCTTGGATATTGCACACTGTCCCCCCACATTTAAAGTTAAGTTTTAAGCTAAGGCTTAGCTAAAACAAAGGCAAGGGATTAGGCTTAAGCTTAGGTAACTCTTTTTTAATACCTAAAAATAAGCTTTAGTGTGAGCATAAAGCAAGAGCATATTGCTCTAAATTTGTCACGATGTTTCAGCTCGCACATAGCCAGAGGAGAAAAAAGATTGGCTCATCCATCGCAGAAAAATATAGCCCACCTCATAGAAAAATTTCACCTCCGCCTGACGAGGCGTATGTTTAGCTGAAAACACTGAAATTGGAGTGCCCATATCGTCAACCAAATCCGATATCTCTTGTTTTCCAAAAACTATGGTATGGAACCCAAAACTAATACAAAATATTACAAATTTAGTAAACAATAAACATTGCATTTAGTTAAAAATTAACAGTAAATAAACAGTAAATAAATGACATACATCGGACCATAACCCGGACTTCTGGCGATGTTATATGACCAAATTCGTTCCTGGCGCGGCATTTGTATAATCCAGTATGGCTTTTTGTGACAGTACTAATCAGCAGATGACCACTACGCGAGTCAGATTCAATTTGTATATCTGATCGGCTTCCAGTTGATACAGGTCTAAAATAATTACCAGTGGCGCGTTGGACCAACGTTGTACATCACTTGCGGGTGACCGCTGATTAACACGGTCCGGGTAACGCATATCAGATGTGAGTATACCAGCGGGTAAAGAATTTCTAAACGCAGGTAAACATTTGTTAATGCTTAATCGCTTAGAATTTGACTAACAAACAATAATAAACTTTCGCGCTTCTAAAAACGTTATGTCGTTCAGTACGTCAGTTTGTACGTTTTAGGCAAATTTTTGTTAAGTTATTAGTTGATAAGATTTATTAAAAAGAAGCTTAAAAATTGCGTTTTGACAATTTTATAAAATTTAAATTCATAATTCGAACATTAACTGTGCAACTTTGTTTTATACCACCAGCCTTCATGTGGCGGTTACTGGATTTTACAAATTTTATTTCCCTGCAAAATTGTGTTTGGCTTATCCTTCTTGCTTGATGAAAATGTTAAAGTCTCTACAAATTTGCAAAATTATCATCGCGCTGCGTGATGGCGTCCGGTGGCGTGTGGCGAGTATATCGCAACCCTCACTTTGCCGCTAAAGAAATGGTTTTTGCAAATTCACAAAGCTATTCAAGTCGAGGACCGCGTTTAGCCCAGTTTGTTAGAAGGAACAAAGTGGCGAATAACAATGATCACTGGTTTAACTCTTTCTCACATGAATATTTTCAATTTCATATGAGACGTAATTTCTAGTGATGGGCATCGGCCAGTTTTTCATATCCGGATATCCGGCAATTCTTGCCGGATATTTATCCGGATATCCGGATATCCGCATATATCCGGATATCCGGATATCAGAAATGAAATTTTCTATTACGGATATCCGAAACTCGATTTTGTGTTTTTTGAGTTTCCGAACCTCAATTTTCGTTTCTGAAGCACTTGTTTTAACTTGCTGTTCTAAAGAAAGTACCCTGATCCTCAAGCAAATTGATATGAGCATAAAAGATACAATTCTAAAAATCGGTATTTAATATTATGCCAGTATTGTAGTGACCCGAATAAGAGCGGGGTACCCATTTTGATTCCCAATCAATAGGAGTCCGTATCCCTAATAAGAGTCGGTAAGCGCATAGAGTCAGGATACTTCCTTTAGAGCAACAAGTTAAAACAAGTGCTTAAGAAACGAAAATTGAGATTCGGGAACTCAAAAAACACAAAATCAACCTTCGGATATCCGAAATAGAAAATATAATTTCGGATATCCGGATAAATATCCGGCAAGAATTGCCGGATATCCGAATATGAAAAAATATCCGATGCCCATCACTAGTTTCTAAACCCTAATTAGAGTCCATAAATGTCAATTATTCCTACTTGTAGCGCATAAATGACTCCTCCAGAACCAAATAAAGGTGATTTCAATGGCTTGTCCTTTTCTTTATTTAAACCACTGCAATAGAGATTCCATCGAATATAACCGTTCCCTCGAACTATATATACTTGAATCGTTTTAGTTCCAAGAACAAAGAACCAGATTGCAATACACTTACGCTAAGTCGTACAAACATCAGCCCATGTTACTTATACTGGTGTCGCGCTTTCAGCAGCAGATTCAGAAATTTCTAAATGGGCGGGATGGTAAATATTTTGAAACGCAATTTTTCTCCAAAAAATTTTCGTAGCGGGAAAATTATACGGTAGGACACTATTTCATAACCAAAGTATTACAATGAGAATTAGTACTTGACGGTGCGTGTTCGATGCAAAGACTTCACTGGGTTAATTTTAAGATGAACTAAAAATACGAAGTCATTTTACCTATAAGTATCACGCTAATCTGAAGTTTTTTGAATATTGGTATGTTTTAGTTAAGAAATAAAGATTTTGAATCATCATGGTACAATTATGCAAGAATTTGGTTTAACATTCTGACTGAGGTTTGGATGCAGAATTTTTTTCGTCAGCTCCAGCTACCTTGGTGGTGAAACCATGCAAATTATACCAGAACAATTGAGGCAAAAGCATTTCGGATATCCGGCGGATATCCGGATACACGTTTCATTTCGGACACATATCCGGATATTTTTCATATCCGGATATCCGGTGCCCATCTGTAGTAATTTCAAGGTAAGAAACGAACCCCAGTCTCACGCGTGGGAGGCGTTTACGATGACCACTGAGCTTTTGGACCTTGACGCTCGAGCCCGAGGGAGGCTGTCACGTCTTGTGGAGATTTTGCACTGCGCATATATGTTAGAATTGTTAAACATTGCTCACAGTGTCTGTATTGCTCGTATATTGATTGTATTTGGTTGCTCATAGTATACTCTATGAGTGACAGGGTTAAACTTACATCCCATTGAAATACCAAGTTAATGATGGTTTCGGATATCCGGTAGCGGCGCACTTTAGTCGCAATGTGTCACCTAAATCAATTTCTCGGCTTTCAGGAACGGTCAAAAATCGCGGAACGGCTCCTGAAAACTTTGAAAATACAACTGTAATCCAGATATCTTTCGAAAAGGCCACCGTGCAAAATCAAATAGTCGAATACAGACGTACAGCCAAGCAAAAAACAAACAAGAGTCAATATATAGACCGGATAATTTTTTGCACTAAAATAAACGCAAATGATAAACAAAAATTATATATAAGAAATTAATTTTATTTTAAAAATTTCAAATAAAGGCTTCAACTCGCTTTACCTCTCCCTTGTCGTTTCATTCGAGTCTTTCGTTTATAATTGCCATTTGATCCAATCGGTGTAACCAAATTGGCATCTTCAGTGGAGACACTCACTGTTACTGATTTTGAAGATTTCCGACCAAACGCATTGCTTCCAGTGCATCGATATTTTCCACTTATCTCCAACTGATCACCTCGCTGCGGCTGCAAAATTATTTGCCGTTTATCTGCACTGAATTTGATTCCAGTCGATGATCCGGTTACAGTTGAGTCCAGTATTTTGCTGAAATCGACTAACAAAAAGAGTATAAAACAAAGTAAATTGCAGTTGAGAACGTTTTTATTGTAAAGAATTTTTGTGTTAATACCAAGGACGACAATTATATATCGAAGCGACCAAGTCAGGTTACGAACAGAGTTAAAGTAGGCGAACACATGACAAAATAGACCAATAACATCGCCTTAGAGTTTTTGTATTGTAACTGATCGGAAAGCTTGAAGCCTAAGTTACAGCTTATATTCAAGCAAAAATAAATTTAATTACTAAAACTCGGTCTAGGAACTATATTCGCAAATATGTATGGCGCCTATCACCAGTTGGTGATTGGTGTCGTAACTTTTGAAGCAGTTAAAGGTAAGGTCCAAAATTCAGCACATATTTTCACTTTTTTTGCTCTATTTCTGTTACAAATTAGAGATTAACAATTAAAGCAGTTCGCATTTATTTGAAAACGTATCGCTAACTGGTGATAGGTGTTATATGCATTTGAGAATATGGTCTTAGAACATAATATGGACGGCAAACTACAAAATAATTGTAACTGATTCTCAGCATTTGAGCATGAACAATTAATTTGTTAAATTTTTGTGTTCATTTATGGTGGGAATTTTCGAATTTCGTATTTTTTAAACTGAAATATGGTGTTAATATTTAATACTACAATACCTGTTCAAGGTAAATTTACTTGTTTTTAGTCCACTGGTACCCAGGACGCGGTGCTCCACAAACAGGGCACGTGATACTAACTTTATTGCCATAAGACAGTTGAATAAATTTTGGCCAATTTGCATCTGTATCAAGCATTGGCTTAGCTAGAAATAACATTACTTAAAATTAATGCATTAGATTCAACTCGAATTTGGATTTTAGGCTGTACCTTTACCTAGCAAGCTTTGCTGGCCCGAAGCCAGATCAACAAGCTAAAGAGGAGCGAAACCAACTTTAGGAGCAGCTTGCAGTTTATTTCTCAACGCTTATAAGCGGGCAAAACATTTGTAGGGGATTGAAAACTTTCAAGGTAGGGGGTTGAAACCCTTGTCCTTTCTGGCTTCGGATGCAAAACTAATCAGTTATAAACGGCAATTGGGGAACAGAGAAACGACTGCGAACACCAATACAACACACAGCATAGTCAATTTCGTGATTATCTGCTAAAAACATTAAGTGCATAATTGGAAATTTACTTTAGACCGCTATGAGGTGCAAACTTAAGTCAATATTTACAAAGACAAAAAGTATCATTTTTACTGAAAATTGGCCAAGAACGTGGTGTACTAAACAAACTTGATATATACCAGGCTAAAGCGTGGTTCCTTGGAAGCAGCATAACTTACACAGAAATGCTAGCTTTCACAGCAAAGATCTACATTGAAGCTGTATTACCACCTGGTTAAATTTGGCTGCCAAACTATAACGCAACAGATTGACCCTCCCATAGAAGACATCAAGTCACAAAATAGCGTGGCAAGAAAAAAATCCTTGCCAAAAGGTTCAATAATTGCTTAAAAATTCAACTTTTAAAAAAATTCTCGCAAAAAAGAATAAATCTTACAACAAAAAAATTTCCGAACTTCAAGCACCGGCAAATCCTTTAAATGCGCTGGACTACTGCACCGCACGTCATCGTGGAAGCTTTGCTCCTGTTCGTTTAAGTTAGGATTTCTTGCAGTTTGATCCAATAAAAATTCAGGCAGCCAAGTTAAGTAACAGTCACAGATCAAACGGTTATTGTTCACTAAACTAAAAATAAATTGCATGTTTAATACAAGGGTGGATATAGGCTAGTGAACCCGTGGCTCAAGGCCCGTATATTCACTTACGCCGCGACAAGGGTTTCAGAATTTAAAACGTTCAGTGGAGGAACACGTTTCGATCCATTTTGTATTTAACCTTTCTGGGTGTCCACAAGATAGATCGGCCTTAGGGCAATGCTTGCGGTAATGATCCCACCCTGCATATTTATTATAAAAGCTTCACATGTTTATATTAAACTGGGACTACGTGTGCAAATAAATGAAACATGCTTTAAAGGCAATTGGAGTTACCTTATGATGTGATTTAATTTTTAGATTGCGCAGTTTGGAGTACGGACAACAGTCCATGTTATTTCTAGGACTGTCCCGGTTTCTGGTTGCGTGTGAGAGTGCAAAAAAGTAGGTTTAGGTTTTCGACTGTATCTTTTGATTAGGCTTAGGCTTAGGCTTACACATTTTCAACACTGAAGCTCAAACTCAGAGTTAGAAATAGTTGGAAAGTTTGTATTAAAAATTGGAAAACAACCATGACTGGGTCTAAAAGTAAATAAACTTGAAGTGCAATTCTAGGGCCCCTAAAATTACTCGGCCCATATATAGAACAGGGACGGAACAGTAGTATAATCCTATTACTAAGCCTAAGCAAAAAATTAGTCTAAAGCTTAAACTGACTCTATTATAGCCCCTCCAGAAAATATTCCGGCCCTGTTCTATACATGGGCCAATTACTCGATTGTTCAAAGTATAATTTTTCGCGCACGCGTCAGCTGGTTTGGGAAAACAATTAACTTTCCTTCTGCGAGCACTCAGAAGGTGTCTGGGCAAATTTATCACCAGTGCAATACATTCAGGAACCCCTAAGATTACTAAATGCATTTAATGCTGGACAGTAAATACTAAAATATCAATTAATAGTGAAAAATGCATTATAAAAGTCTCTCCCTAAATGCTTGTGCACTGCAACAATCTGCCACACGGAACCAAAATCTTAAATTACTTACAGCAACTCCAAATTCGGAAACAAATCAATAACTCTTCGTTCGATTGATTCAATTTCATTCGAACTAAGGTTGCTAAAATTTCAAAAGACAGGAATAATTATTTTGCTGGAAGTAGTAGTAGTGTCGTGAATATCGGAGTATACATTTGCGGTCACTTTGTGGAGCATTAAATTGGCCAAAATAATAAAAGACAACGCAATGGACTTTTCGCCGTTTTCCCACGGCTCAAAAACTTCAGGAGGGGTATACAAGAGTTTTCGTTGACTTACAAGCAAGGTTGAAAATTTCCCAGCGGGGTCAGAAATTTTTCCAGAAAAAGGCTGAGGACCGATTCTGGTCCCCCTTGGCTGCGGCCTTTTTATAAAAGTAATATAACAGCCAGACAGTTTTCAAGTAATGTTCCTTTCACAATAAGACGTCACAAGTTTCCACATAAAATGTGACAACTTCAAACACTTGAACCATTTTAAAATTTACCGCTGCTAACCTGAGTTTTGGACGTATTTGTACATATGTTAAGTAGGTTTTTGTTACTGGCACACAAAAATTATACCGCACCCTCGGAGTGCTTACAGATATACTAAGGGACGGGTGACTGGTTGGGGTCCACAGAACCAAAGCCATATTTTTACATATTCACTTGATCGATGCTGGTCCACTCGAGGCATGTTTCGATTTACCTTTGACTACATTTCTTTGATAAAAGGGGGGTTTATGAACACCTGTTGAACGTACATGTACCCGCCAGTGATCAGTTTGCTCTAAACCTGGCCGTGCCGCTGTAAGTACGCTGGGTTTAGCGAGTCGTAGTATTTTATGTTCGGATTAAATTGCAACAAATCGTGTTCCTGTTGTTCTAAACGTGTACGCTACGTATATAAGTACACTTACAGTATTTTGACAGACGAAAAGTCGAATTTCAGAAACCAATCGGCTGTAACAGGCCCTGTTAAAGCGTTATCGCTGAGATCTCTGAAATATAGAAAATGGATAGTCAAAATTGAAAAGTAAATTTATTAAAATACAACAAATTTTCGGTTTGTATTATACTGGAAATATCGTAAAATGCAGTGTAAAAACAATATTCACGACTGAAGATTTTCGGTAACAACAGAAACAGAAACTCATAGAATTGAAGTGCAACTATAAAAAACGCAAAAATTAAAAAAAGTTACCACAAACAAGGTATAATAACGGAACACTATTAAATACTGTGCAAACCAAAAACAAACTTCTGACCGTTTGAAAATGGTATCACGACAAGTCTGGCAACTTGTAGTCCAAAATTTCATTTACTCGAAAATTCGTTGCCCACCATAATGCTTTGACTTTGGACTAGGTTTAGAATTACGCCTAGGATTATGCTAAAGTTTTGTTAGTCGGCTTTATGACACTGTTGGCCGACAAGTTGTCGGTCGACGAATTGTCGTATATTCGCTGAAAATAGGTAGGTAATGCCGTGTTTCAAAAAGATTTTTTTTGTAAAACATTACAATATCTTATTTGTGTTATGTTCTGTTCCGCTTCACTCACAATACTTCCACGTTTCCGGATAAGTTATGAAAATCCGGCATTTTATATAAGTTTGCGCCGCTGCAGTCAATCACACTTCCACTTTCGTTAGCAGTTCGATAGCAAATGCATTCAAAAGGGCAGTTTGGAATCATTGTTAAACAGAAGGACACTGTTATTTCTGATGCCAAGCATAAAAATAGAAGCGGAAAACAAGTGACAGCCTTCATTCTTAAATATTAACCCTTGTATAATATTAATAATTAAAGCCTAAAAACATTGTATCAGCTGCGGAATGCGGTGGGTTAAATTCGTCACAAATTATAACGATCACGGGGTCAAAAAGGACCAATGGAAACGCAGCCGCTCCAAAGACATTTTGGGACGTTTGAATTGTGTTGACAATGCTAATCGATAATTCGAAATATTCTCGTGCCCATCCAAAATTTATAGTCTACTGGGAAATATTAAGCTCGTTACGGGTCTGTCTGTCAAATAAAATCTTTAACTTTTTGGCATACAGCAATCAAATAATTGATAGTAAGCACCTATCGTCAATTGGTAACAATTTCGTGCCCACCTTTCAGACTTCCATTCAAGCTTTTATGCCAGCAAGTGGAACGCATGCATTCAAAGTTACTGAGGCTGCAATGGACTTAATATTGTACCGAAACAAGAAAGAAACAATGAACATTAGCAGTAGCCCAAAAATTCCATAGCGAAACATGTTGTCAATTTTTGGTTGGTGGGAGGCGCGGCGCCTGGGCGCCCCCGCCCTCCCCCTACTTTAATCCGGCGCTGCAATTTCTAAAAAATATTGCAATTATTCAAAAATGCGAACAGACTATTAAGAGTTTGAGTTAACGCGTAACTCGAAGCTTATACCTCACAATAAAGTCCAATACTAAAGCTAGTTAGTACTGTAATGGTCCGTAATCGAATAACAAGGGGGGTACCCTCTGGAGAGGCCAAATATTTATCAGTCCCTCACTTATTCGGGTCACTACAGTAATCACCGTATTGAGTCTCAATCAATAGGAGTCCGTATCCCTAATCAGAGTCCGTAAGCGACTAGAGCAACTAAACCCTAATTAGAGTCCATAAATGTCAATCATCCTTAATTATAATGCCTAAATAACTGCAAGGACCAAATAAAGTTAAGTTCGAAACTTTAAAGCATACTTTAGTTTTGAAAGTACATTCCTAAATATAGCCTTGCGTTATCGCTCAAACTTTTGATATTGGTACTGATGCAAGACAAATAAACGTTTAATTCAACGGATAGTCTCAGTACCGGGTAAAAAGTAACGACGGGCGGCGGAGGACGGGTTAAAAATAAATAACAGTCCGTAACCGAATAACAAGAGGGACACCCTCTGAAGACGCCAAATAAATATTTGTCTCCCTATCTTTTGTTCGGGTCACTGCAGTAAGTCTACCTATCCTAAACCTAACACTGTGCCTAATTTTTGGGCGTTGGCGGCAGAAGCTTTGTTTCTGGTCAACATAGTAGCTGGCAGAATGCTTATTCTTGATTGTGTGTAGCACCTATCACCAGTTACGAACCGTTTTCAACTACCAAAGTGCAGCAGCGGCTGACCTCAAACTCATGAAATGGACAGATTAAACACGGCAAATGTGTAAATATTCGAAACTCAACATTTAATGGTTTAGACTTCAAAACCTTGCATAGTTTTGCATTTTCATCGTCTGATCTTTTTAAATTTTCAGATCCGCAGCTGTTACAATTTCGGCGTAAATTTTTTTATATAATTTTCTTCAAAAAGTAGTAAAACGTGCTTTTGACCATCAAAAAAGAAATATAAAACGTAAGTAGCGTTCAACAAATCGCCACAAATTAAAGCAAAACTAGGCAAAGTCAAACAATGTCTTGCTCAGCAAATGCATCTGCGATTTCGAATTCGAAACGGTAAATGCCAAGAGAAAATTTACAATGTTGAGACAACAAAGTGTATATACACAATATTCCGAGCTTGTCTTTGAATGTGTTGGTAATGCAAGATACAACACTCACCCGTCATTTGTTGCTGACTTGTGTTCCATAATAAGCAACACCTGGTGCCATTAAAAAGGCTGCTAACATATAAAAATATTTTGGGCACCACAGCGGTTGCAGGACTATTCTAGCTGTACATACTAGGTGGTTGAATTTTCAGAAAGGACATCGCCCATTCCCACGAATTGCAAAAATAATCCTGAATCCACATTAGTACATTTGCCCATTGATAAATACTTACTCTTTTTTCTTTTCTGTAGCATTTACAAATTTGCAGACGCTTACCAAAATGGCATACTCTGTGATTTGTATATAATGCTTGGTCTAGTAAGAAATTTATATTTTTACGCTTCCTCTTGTTTACTAAAACTTTACACCACAGATATTCCCAAATACAATGGCACATCTATAAAAGACGTTTCCATGCTTTTTATTAATCAGATAATTTTCTAATGATAAATTAGCTAAAATTTTGCTGCTTTTGAAGCATCATTTGGTTACGCATATGTAATAAATTTAACATGTATTTGTGCTTCAAACGCGACGCTAGTGGCATCATTGGCCAATGTATAGACTCGGGTCTGAGCAGTATTAAAAGTATATTCCTAAGCCTATTAAGCATAGGATACACCAATACCTTTTAGCTGAAGCAAAAAATAAGACTAAAGTTTAAGTTTGTTTTATTGTGGACCGGCGGAAAAACTGTCCGCTCATACTCGTGTTTATTATTTGCATTTACATAAGTACCGTTAATCGATACTAAAGGTTGTAAATTTCGCTGACATTTCGACTATAGAAAACTAGTACATCATTTTTGTGCAGTATCAACTCTAAACAGAACAAAATATAACATTTATTTATCATTTCATTCAAAATTACCAACCACCTTAACAAAACAGCACAGAAACCTCAAGAAATTAACTGCACATGAGCGCTGAAGAATATATAATAAAGAGAAATAAGATACTGATAGAATGGTAAGACCAAGATACTTACTGAAGACTGATTTCTGGCATATATTTAATTTCCCGAATTGTTCCTTTAGTACAGACAACAATGTTTGTACAAAAGTGTCTTTTCGGGTATCTAAAGTTGTAAACCACTTTCTTAAAAGACACGGCAACAACGGAATCTTCACTAAACGAGCAATATTGTTTCTCTAGCAATCTAATCCATTGCTCATGACTTTCCAAACAATTTCGCAGAATTATAATTAATCTGTTGTGATTTTAACAGGATACTCAGTTACTCTCGGATAAATACCACCACAATAAACCCAGCAACATATCACAAAAAATAGGTAAATAATACAACAAAATCTCTATACTTCTGAAACTGGCCCTCATATTTTGAAAAACGGCTAAAAATAATTCATTTGTAATCTTTAATCGAAAGTTAGAAATCGCATAGTTTGGTTTACATGTGTTTAATCCTCTACATTCTGCAATGATGTTTAATTACTGGCCATCCTATCATATTTAAATTGCTACATACATCTATCAACTTAAAATTTTTAATTAGCACAGTGCACAGATATTCCACACGTAAACAAAATATCTGTAGTTATGGTCGAACGTTGGGGCCGTGTTTATTCTACGGTTTGCTTAATAAGTATATGCTACACCAAACGTGAACCTAAAGCAGATAACAAAAAGTACGTGCAAAAAACTATGGAATAATATACAATAATATTAAACAGCAATCTAAAATTGTGAACCACAAATATCCAACAAAGCGACAATATATATATGTTTTGAAAATTCATGTATTCGTAATTGATAATGTTACATCGAACTTCGCACTGTTCGAGCAAAATATCTAGTGACAACAATTATCACGTTTAACAACTCTTAAACGTTTTTCATTATAAATTTACAGCGACCAGAGAAGAACTTAAACAAGAAATACACCGAGTAATGCATTTCAAGAAACATAATTACTAAGTATTAGTCTCTAGGCCAAAATACAGAACGTTTGCTACTCCAGTACAAAGCGTGTAGCCACCAAATTCATCCAGAACTCAAAATTAATAATTAATACTTATACAACTAGCAAATAATACAATGGAACGCCGCTGTATATAAAGTATCAATACGAGAAAACGTACATACCTACTTTTTACCTTAGAGCTGCAAATTATAAAACAAGTGCTAGTGCAATTCCATGGAGTGGTTATGAAAATAACTTGAATTAAAGCGATTCCAAAACGCTAAACCTGAAATCAGAACATTTGGGATCCAAACGTCATTAGCACCTACAAGGTGTAATTAAATAAAATATTTATAGAATAAATACTGTAATAAGTTCCACCACCAGGCTACAAATAGCGTCCAGAGTGAGCTTCGCAAATACGCGATATTAGTTGCTCCCGGTATGCAAATAATTGAAGTTGCAACATCAACAACAAAGTTTTACGGTTTTCCATCAGGGACTGAGACTACATAGAAAATACATAATAGACCGCACAAAAACAAAGCAGAGGTAACAAACAAGCAAACCGCGTGGCATTTGACCGGTTTGTTTTCAGCCAAATATAGCACTGCATCATAAACCACAAAAATCCTTATACAATATACACATTATCCAAAGAACGGTCTTATAAAGAACCTAACAATGTATTCAAATAATATTGTTCGTCAAGCAAAAATGAAGATCCATTTAGTTATATATCCAACATTAGCATTAAAATTAAAATCCACTATCCAAATTGAAAATTAAAAAGCCTAGATTACAACGCATATGTAGTATAACAACGGTTTTCTGTAAGAGCCAAAATATTTAAATTGTTAAAAAACATTATCTGAGTTAATATTTTCGTAATTAAAATATACAAAAACGTATGATCTACCCTGACCGGCAATTAATTTAAAATCAGTCAGGAAATGCTTTTTCAAAAAACAAACACCGTGCATGCTGCTTCAGAACGACGTTTCCTTTGATCAAACGCAATGTAGTTCATTCATGCCAGTTAATTAATAATCACAAAATGTGTACGTAGTATTTGTATACTGCAAACAATGGCAATTTTATCAGTCATACTGCTAACAAGCTGTCACTTCTTGGCCCCAGAACCTGCTGAACCCCAAAACCAGCCTTTAACAAAACCGGTGATGCCACCCTCCCCTGATACGGCTTCCGCTGAACTCGCTGGATCGGCAGTGCCAACACCTAAAATTTCAGCTTCTAAAGACGGGAACGCCACATGATTAAGCGCAATATCAAAAAATAACGGTTTTGCAGGTGTCGCAATAAAATCCGGCGGCAGCCGGGTTAACGTTAGAGGTGGTTGCCGCCTAACGCCTTGTATGGCTGCTGTGACATTACTCACTGCGACTTGACCAGTGCCACTACTTTGATTACTAGCTTCGCCTGGCACCGTAAGCGCAGTTGCAGTTCCAGCGACATTTTGTACATCACCAGGGGTCCATCCTTGATAACAGTCAAGCCGTTCATCGAGAGGAGTGTTCGACGTGAGGCCGATTTCTAGTTTGTCAAACATAACGATATCATTCGGACTATCACCTCCTAATCCGGCATCCCCTTTGCTCGATATATCAACTAAATAATTCGCATAAACCGTATATTTGGCCGCAGTCGCCGCAGCTCTGAGCCGTTGCAGGTCACCACGCGACGGCTCCAACTGAACAGGGCCTTCTGCACCCGTTTGTAAAATGCCCATTTTATCGCTAACCTGACCAATATACTGTAATGCTCGCTGGTACATTGCGTATGCTTGATCATATCTAATGCCTCCAGAAGCCAGCGCCGGTTTTACTGACCCTGCAGTGCTACTACCATCATTAACTGTGGCGGTAGTCGCTCCAGTACCACTACTCAACGCCTCACCGATATAAAAGCAACGAAACGCTGAATAGTACTCACGTTTTGTTTCAAATACTGCTAGGAGGGAGTCATTAACACCAGGCAACACGGCACATTCTTGATGATACTCGATCAACGAATCGTACAAACGTACCAGGTCGTGTGCTGCTTTAAGTCGTTTTACACTACCTCCCGAAACCACAGTTGCGGTCGATAAGGTACCTCCGCCAATTTTAACCGACTCATCAGACTTTAATGGTTGCGGTGAGGGCTCAAGTTGTCCAATTTGTGAAATACACTGTAATGACCGTACTGTAAGCAGTGTACGTTCAATGTGTCGTGACAGTCGAACGTAATTCAAGTATGAATATAGCAATTGTGCTTTCGATAGTGTATTGCCACTGTTTTGCATTTCGTCTGGATAATCTTCTATTGAAGCATAAAGCTTCTCGTTCTTGTTATGCTCGCATAAGACCTGAATTAAGATGATTGTTAATAATCAGTTACCTAACCTAGCAGCACATAAAAACTATATATACTGCAGGAACTAAATTTTGCCGGAACAGGAATTGAATCTCTTTGCAGGAACCGGAATTTGAAAATAATTTTCGTCATCGAATTACTGTTGGACTTTTTAAATTAAAAAACTTGGCAAAATATTGTTTGAATGAATTTTCAGCTATTTCATCATCAGATTTTGCGGAAACCCATCACAGACAGCGGAACAAACGCTGGTGTGGTAACTAGAATCTGAGCTGTAGACGTGATAAATAAGAGAAATGACCTTTATTTGTAATCACTCAAAACGAAACTACATATTATTTTACCAGCGTTTTTCTTTGTTTGTAATCAAATAACGTTCAGAAGGAGTGATGACTATGCCAGAAATCTTCATTTTAGCTGCACAATATAGACTGGCACAAGTTACTAGACATCTGAATCGCGCACAAACACAGAGTACAGTGAGACGGTTTAGCAAGAAACTTTCAAAATAGAAAAATAATTCATATTTTATCATTTATTAGTACCACCGCAATACTATGACTCAAATTCCGTAACCGCAATGTATAGAACCTATCTACACTTTGCGTGACACGCTCGAATTGTATAAATTTGTTTTCATATGAGTGCTCAATTGCTCAGTTGCTACGAAAAATGTACATGTAATCAGTTTCATATAAAAATTTGCAGCTCGCGATTTCCATTACGATAAGATCGCTTGTAGGTTGTGCCCTAAATCAGAAGCACTTGAAAGCATCATGGCATTCCGTAATTGCCCGTTCGTATGTTTCCACCAGGGTGCCAGTTCCAGTTCAGGTTCCGATTGTAAGCCTAACGAAAATCGTAAGTTTTATCATTTCTAACCTTCATTGAGCGAAGCGAAACTCCGAGCGAAGCTCGGAATTTCGCGAAGCGTTTTATGTTTTGTACTTTGGGGTCGAAAGGTAGATGTCCGTCCGTCCGTCTGTCCATCCGAAAAGAATCTCAAGAACAGCTGAACCGATTTTGATAAACTTTTTTTGTTGGAAAGCCAATTATCCTGGGGTGTTAACCTCGCATTGGGATTTTAAAATTTTAAGCCGTTTATTAGCTACAGGCTAATTTGCATAATTAATAAAGCCTAAATTAGGACTTTCCACAATATTTCATTATTACAGTTACAAACAATCTAATTTTAGTATTAAATGGTTTTTGGGCGCGATGAATCTGCGTAGACTGTTTACAAACCTCCAAAACCGATAACCGAACAGTTGGCTATTAGATAATCTGCATATTTTAGCATAGTTTATAAGCCTATATTAGGACTTTTTACAATATTTCACTAATTATTAAGGTTTAAAGCAATATAATTTTAGCACTAAAGAGTTTTAGGTGCGAGGAATTTGAATAAATAGTTTACAAACCTCCAAAACCGATAATTGCATAGTTAGCTAATAGTTAATTTGCATATTAGCTTAATTGACCAGACAAAAATAGGACTTTTTAAATTATTCCAAAAATTATTAGGGTGGCTGAAGGGTTTTTGGGTGCGAGGAATCTGAGCAAATTGCTTACAAACCTCCAAAACCGATAAATGAATAGTTAGCTAATAACTAATTTGCATATTACCTTAATTGCTTACGTGTGTTCGAGCTCCGCTTAATAAATGTAGTCCCACTACGACTGGTTATTTGCAATTATCTACTAAATTTGCTTGCAGTTCTGTTAAGTTCAGAGTCCAGCGTACATTTCCTGTCCAGGTTCAGGTACGATTCAGTTGCGCTTGGCATTCTGATTTCCACTAACGAATCTGACTTGTTTCCGGTATTTTCTGACGTGAAAAAATACGCAAATATGAACAGTTCCAAAAAAAATTTGAAACCCATGATCCTTATTATAATAATCGGTTCCAAACTTGAGCCCTAATCGAAAATTCTTACTTGAATAGCATCACGACATTCCATAATTGCTCGTTCATATATATCCATCAACGAATCTGAATTGCTGCCTGGATTTGCAGATGGCGTTTTGTTTGAGTCTCGACCAACGGGAATTCGTTCGCTCTGTTCGCAAGAATTAATTGAAAACGCATCCGCCGTGAGCTTTGAAACAAAAATTTGCGCTGACGCAATAGCGTTTCGAACTGCGCTCGGTTGATGTTGTGTTGAAATCGAATGACCTGCCCACGTAATTCGGGCGCCATTTTGTAACACAGCGGCAGACAATTCTTGAGCAGTTTTTGCTTGCGCAATTAAATCGTCTAGTGCGTCACCTATACAATACAAACAGTAACATGCTGAAAACTACTCATAACACAGATGGAATCGCAGATCGCATTATGCAACTGGAACACGTATAAGAGATTTTATATTTCCAAAAGCATTGATGTTTACAGCCAGCGTATTGGTAGCGTGTAGATTTAAAACTTTTGAAAATACTCAGCGTGGAATCTCCGCGATTTATATAAGTAAAACTTAGACCCAAATTTTTAGACAACATTACGAAACGGGATGTCTCAAAAACAAATCGGGAGCTGGACCAGAAATTTTCGGCCACAACACGTGAAATAACCAGACACGGACACAACTCTCACAGCGCGATTACGGTTCCGCAACTGGTTTCATCCAATACGCTCTGGCTAGTTTTCACTGCAGTTGAAAATTCTCCAGGTTCGAAATTTTATTTCAAATTGTAAATAAACCCAGAAATAATGGGTTTGTGTAAGCGCAAAAC
This sequence comes from Enoplolaimus lenunculus, assembly GCA_030248215.1. NCBI lineage: Eukaryota > Metazoa > Nematoda > Enoplea > Enoplida > Thoracostomopsidae > Enoplolaimus > Enoplolaimus lenunculus. The sequence continues at coordinate 15,536 of JASANG010002396.1, read as the reverse complement.
ACGCAAAAAATCATTGACAGACCGGAGATGGGTTTGATTCCCCGGCGCTCACCTCATCGTGGTGGAATGGTGGAACGTATGTTATATACGGCTAATGGTGCGCCAACCTCCTGGACTCCCGAATGGAGTCATACGACACTCTCAGATTCGAAGTCAACATATGGGTTTTTTTCGATAGCCGGGCCCGGGGTGCCAGCATACTGGGCTCGGCTACTACTGATCGCTGGAGATGTAGAGAGGAACTCCGGGCCCATGTACCCGTGTGGCGTCTGCAAGAGGGCCTGTTGGAAAGGCACGATTGTCTGTTCAAGCTGCGGGACCTGGCACCACGGAACATGTGTTGGGCTTACAGTTAAGGCCCTCCAAGAATACGATCGACTATTTAAGCGACACCATGGACGATGGCTCTGCCCAAACTGTAAACAACCTCGATGCCCAACACCACCGGGGATCACATCAACAACACAGGCACCTCCCCGCACAATCAATAAGCCTAGTCGCAAAAAGCTCCGCGTTTGGCAATGCAACGTAGGCGGCGGACTGAAAGCCAAAGCTGACTGGATAGCGCGCGAAGCCAAGGCAACCAGCATCGACGTTATTGCCCTGCAGGAAACCCACCTGAAGCCTGGGAGCACCGTCAAAATTCCCGGCAATGCAGAAGAACATGCCTATCGCAGACAAGGCAGAACAGCCGGAGCCGACGCAACGCATGGGGGTGTTGCTACGCACATCAAAGAGGACCTACGTTACTCACGCATGGCAGAGACGCTGACGCACCCTAGCTATCTTACAACTGATGTGGTTGGAGTGAAGATTCACTCAGGGGCAATGCAGCTTTCCATCAGTAATGCATATGTGCCTCCCCTTGGACGGGATACCAACGACCAACGGAAGCAATGCTTCGATCCATATTACCTGCGTAGCAGCCGAAACTGCATCGTCCTCGGAAACTTTAATGCCCATTCCCCAGTGTGGGACACTAAAGGGACGCCCAACGACGTGGGTGATGTTATCGACGAGTGGCTCCTAACGGAAAGTCTGGTGAGCCTAAATGACCCAAGCACGGCCACTCGGGTGGCCCATGGATCAGTCCGACACATCGCCCGACATAACGATTGTTCACCGAAGTCTAGCTGACGCTTGCACGTGGAGTGTGGGGGACCACTCCCTCTCAGACCATATCCCTCTGATACTCGAGTTTGACCTACAGCACCCCCGGCACCTCGAGAAGAACATGAAGGCCGCGTGGGTCTGGAAGAAAGCGGATTGGGATAAGTTCGGAACTACATTAGATAAAGAGCTCGCCCTCGTTTACCCATTCGCCGACACCCTCACCCTAGAGGAGTGCACAGAAGCCATCACCAATGCAGTCCTTCGAGCCACTGAAACCGCTGTTCCCCGTGGTAAGCGCCGCAGACCCCAGTCATGGTGGCATCCCGATGCGGAACATGCAGTGGACAAATGTCGTGCAACTAGAAAATGAATGCTGGAAGCTCCGAATGACCACATCCTGAGGGCGCTGTACAACGACGCCAATGCAGACTGCAGAAACTTGATCAAACGGCTGAAAACTGAAAGTTTCAACGACTACCCCGACTCGGTGAATGCGAGAACGGACCCGAGGCAGATCTGGCGAACGATCCATGGTATAGATGGCAAGAAGTCATGTAGCCGCCCTACCCCCGTGCTTATGCGCAATGGTAAGGAGCTGACAACCCCGAAGGCAAAAGCAGATGGTTTTGCCAAAGAATACGCCCAGGTATCATACAAGAAGCCCACTGCCGATGATAAGCTCATGGCTCAGGAAGTCCGGCAAATGGCAAGAACACCGTGTAAGTGCTTCCACTCAGATAGCCCGGAATGCTCCCCTTTGACCATGCAAGAACTGTTCACTGCTATAGACCAGCTCAAGCTGGGCAAGGCTGCTGGACCGGACCAGATCACCAACCATATGCTTAAGCACCTAAGTGCTCTTGGGCGACAAGCTGTGCATGATCTATTTAATAGATCATGGAGCTCACAAAAAGTCCCCGGGGCGTGGAAACGTACCAAGATTATACCAATTCTCAAGAAGGGTAAACCAGCCGACCAGATCTCGAGCTACCGGCCAATCAGCTTGACAAGCTGTCTTGGAAAGCTCCTCGAACGTATTATCAAGTGCCGCATGGAGTACTGGTTGGAGAAGCGATGCAAGTTATCTCCCCAACAGGCTGGTTTCCGGAAGCAGCGATCCACTGAAGATCAGATCAGCTACGTCACGCAAGCAGTGGTCGATGGTTTCCTGCAGAAAAAACCAGCCGGGAGAACCGTGATGGCAATGATTGATTTCAAGCGAGCATTTATCACGACCTGAAGAAAGCCGAAGCGAATGTCCAGGCGGGCCTGAATGCAATTGCAGCATGGGCTGAGCAATGGAAGATGGATGTGAACGTGCAGAAGTGTGAGTCGACGTTCTTCATCACCTTGACCATGGAGGCATCCTACCGGCATCAGCTGACACTGCATGGTCAAGTCATCGAATACAACCCTAACCCTGTGTTCTTAGGAGTCCAGTTTGACAGGACCCTATCTTTTGGCAACCATGTAGATGGGATCAAACGAGCTAACGGCCGTCTTCAAACCCTAAGCTGCATTGCTGGGAGCTCCTGGGGGTGCGCCCCGAAGGTAATGCGCAAGCTGTTCCTCGCATATGTTAGATCGGTCATGGAGTATTGCGCCGCGGCCTGGATACCGTCGGCAAGTAACACGCACGTTGAAAGCTGAATGTGGTGACGAGACGGGCCGCGCGGATCATCACCGGTGCCCTCCGCGATTCACCGGCGGAGTACCTGCATGTCACCGCAGATCTACCCCCGTACGACATACACCGCAGAGAGATGGCCGCTATTGGTTACCTGCCACGAGAGCGGTACTCACCCGCCTGGAACACAAGGTCCTATCTCAACTGCGTTGTAAAGGACACGCCTCCATTCTTCGTTCCCACATGCATCGGATCGGTTTGTCCGACAGCCCTACTTGCGCATCATTCGGTATGGATGATGAACACGTGCGACACCTCCTACTGACCTGTCCAAGACACACATCCAAGCGAATACAACACCTTGGAATAAGCCCAACATTAGCTGTGCTGAACGAAGGCCCTGGCAGTGTTGTTGACTTCCTGCGGGCGGTTGGAAAGCTCTAACGAGCTTCAGTCATATGGGCTTGCCCGACGACCCAGAAGATATCATCATCATTGAAGTCATCTCGTCAGCAAATGCACATGGGTTGAATCTAGTGACATCTTGAAAAAATCAATAGCCAATAAAACTACGCTTATTCATCAGCGCTGTAGACAAACCTATTAAATGCCAAAATTTGTACCGACAATTACATCATGAGCATAACATTTTACATGGTGCGACAACCAGGTGCGACCGGATCGCGAAAAACCGGATACCGGATAGTGATTTTTTACCGGAACCGGATGTTAACCGGACAGTGTTTTTTAAGATGAATCAATTTTGCACGTAATAATGCGTCTGTAAATGTTAATTTATCTTTAGTAAACGGAATATTATAAGGAGAGTGTCCCAATACTTGAAAATAATTGTGTGAAGCTGCAAATTATTGGTTTGTTTCGAAAATAAAATCCGAATCGCTGCCTAAACCGTATGCAAAAATACTGCTTTAAACCAATACTGCATACTTACATGTAATGGGACTGAAAACATAACATCTCACAACATAATTTGCAATAATTTGAGATTTACTAAATCATCACCGAAATCCGGTATCCGGTAGGTTTATACCGGATACCGGAACAGTGTTTTTTGCCGGATAGTAAACAGGAACCCGATATCCGGTCGTACCCTGGCCACAACGTATATAACCCAATAAGGGCTGACCTCGTACTCCAACGGCATCATCTTTTGAAATGTTTATGTTTGCAAGATCTTTTTGATTTTCGTTTACATAAGCACAATAGCGTAACTGTGGCATTAAGTCAAGGCAACGACCACTGAAAAAGTAGACATTATGTACTAAGCACAAGTGAACATCCCAAAAACATATACACGCTAAACGCTTATGTATTAGCTACTGATATAACAAAGCTCTTACCATTTTTCCCGTCCCAGGGTTGTACCAAAGATTGAAAACAACGTTAAACTATAAGCACATGCTACGCAGTTTACTAGTCAACTTACTTATACAATTCTTTCATTACGGCGTCATTGGTGATTTGACAAAGCTTTTCATAAATCGTTCTTGAGGACGTCAAAAAATTGCTTGCATCCGTCCAACGCTCAGTTTCAAACTGAAACGACCCGTTAATCCACGCAGAATATGCTTGGGCCTAGAAAGTTATTGAATGCAGAATAAAAAACTGTGTCGTTAAGGATGAAGCAATAGACGATTGATTTATCTAAACTTCTTAGCAGGAATGATCGGTATCGGTTCATAACCGACACGGAGACCTTACTCTTTAGTGCGGAGACCAATAATGAAAAGTGACGGTCTCGGTCAATTTTTGGTCATCACAAAAAAATAAAATTTTCAAAATAAATTATTTCTAATGGATTTTTCTTAGTTTTCTGTGTTTTTCATAGTTTATTTGTGTTTTTAGCATAACTATAAAAATTTATACATTCACAGCGAAATGTTATTAATCAGCCATACATGTGCTGAATCCTTGACTTCTGGTCTCTCGGTTTCAAACCTGTAACCACCGAGACAGGGACCTGCCAAATACCGAGACTGCCATCCCTGCTACCTAGTTCTACTAGCATTGCCGAAAACTGCCTCATGGATTAAATACATTAGAGATGATTACGAAAGCACTAAACAAAACACGTCAGAAAACACGGATTCAACTATGATGCACATCTAACCATTAATTGACAGAAATGGTATATACGGTATACCTACTTATATATGTGTTGTGTTGAGAAAATTAGGGATGTGCCGATTAACCGGTATCCGTAATAATCGGCATTTCACGTGAGTATCGGCATCGGCATTGAAAAAATTGCCGATTCTTTGCACATAACGGTTAGTTGGAAGGCTATCACGTTCGCTCTTAGGCGTATGTCAGTCTATATGATCAGGGAAACTGTTATCTCTCTTGAGTTTGTCTTTGAACAAATTAATTGAAATACACCTTTCTCATAAACATAAAATAAATTATGGTGGCTAGGGTTTAAATCTTCGCATAATGATGTAATGTAGCGTACTATCTGTTCTTTAAGCATGGTGTACGAAAGTTGGAATCGGCATCGGCAAATTTACAGAATAAAAACATTTCAACGAATTCCATAAGATTACAATTAAAAGGTGAAATGGATAGAACGAGTATGAATATAACGTATGTATATATGTAGTCAGTCAACACTGCTGTCTGAAAAGATTCACTATTTCAAATTTTATTTTTCTTAACACACTTCGAGTTTTGTATGTGCGTCGACTCCCGAATGTCCCATCGCTAATGATTCCAGCTCACGGGCGTGTTGCACCGCTTTCCGCAAACGGTTAATCAAATGAAACCGTTTCCTTGGTTCACTGTTGGCTTCTTGTTTTAGCTGCATCGCGTATGCCCAGCAACGTTCAGCATCAAATAATGGCAGCAATAAATAACGGACATCTTTCATAATATCCAAAGTGACACGTTTGATATGAAACGTAGCCTAAATCCGTAAATTATAATACATTGGGTTGGACGGGAACGGCAAACGTGATCTACACATTGCAGCGACTCCATATTCATGACTAATTTGTTAAGCCCTGCGATGCGAGAAACTGAAAATTATAAATACAAAAAACTATAGTATATATTCATTGCGTGAAAGTTAACGAATTAACTAGACACAAAAGCAACCACTAGCGTGGCTTAGTTATTTCAATGTCCGGAACCTGAAAGAAAAATCATAAATTGCCGTATAAATGCTCTAAATTTGTATTCCGTACACTGTTATTTATGAGCAAACTCACAGCGAGTTTTGTTCGAGATAACATAACAAAGGATGCTGTCAAACGCAGTTGGTACGTAAACACTTGTGGAAACAAAATATTGGAAATGTGGCATGCAGATGCATGGAGGCAAGATGAAACCTTATGCTGATGATGCACATCGGTAAAACGCTGATGCATATGTAGTGCCTTCATATGCCGAAGCGGTAAAAAACATGGAAGAACCGGCCCATGTTACTCTGAGGGGTGTCCCGTTTACCCACGGGACCGCAATATACCCGGAGTAAACGTTTTCGTTGGGTTGGTCGGGACAGCTTCAACCTATGTTTTTGCTGGGTCGGTCGGGACAGCCGGGACAGCTTCGAGCCTATATTTTTCCTGGGTCGGTCGGGACAGCCGGGACAGCTTCGTCCCCATATTGTTGCAATTAAGATTAATATTTTATTAAAAATGCCAGTAATAAACTACGGAGCATTATGCATAAATTGTTGAGAATCAATTTTAATGCAAAATTTACATCTAAATAACATGAACTACGTACCTTGGTTTTCTGCACATTTGTCAAATGGAAAGATTTTCTTAGTCGCTCAGCTTTCCGCGAACAATAGCCGCGGTATCTCATAAAATCTCCATGACGCAGCCCATGTTGTTGCTGCGCGTCTTTGACAATTTGCAACAAGCTCAGGGTCGAAAAAATAATAACTTCTTCAACGTTTGCTTGTTGAGCCATTAGACGGAATACAATAGGTATTTGGCTAAGACACAAGAGACAAAATAGTATGTTTGGCTAAAACCGGAAGAGCTCAAATACCAATATGTTGGCAACAACTTATTAATTTAAAATAAAGCAGGGTGTAATGCTCCAACAAAAAATCAACATCAGATCATATAATATATCAATTAGACAGGTACAAAAGTACCACAGCGCCTAATAGCAACATTTAACTTAGACTCTACAGGCGACATACCAAAAGTGAACAGTTTTGGTTCAGTGTACTAAAGCAAATCACGGCACCCGCATTTATACTTAGGCACTTCGTGTTAAGGTGGATACACGTACTTGAAGCTACAACCACTAGCTAAGTATATGCCTAGAAGCCGAAATTTTTTAATTATTGGCAAAAGTATTATGCCGCTTAAATGGAATAACTATTACGCTGTTAATTAGCAAAAATTGAACAACGCACAACGATTTGGAATGCCTGAAAAGTAGTTAGCACCACGGTTTGAAGTGCTTGAAAAGTAGTTGGCTGTTCCGAATGTTACTAAAATTTATCATTCCATGGACAATAGCTTTTGTTGTGCATAAATATTGGAAATCGTGCACAGATTTAACCTAGTCATCAAGATATCCTTAACTTTTTGAAACTTTGGATAAGCATTGGTGGTGAAAAGTTATTGCAGTCTTATTGTTTATGAACAGTTATATTATGTTTTCTCAGGATACCAGACGCGTACGTGAAGATGGGTTAGTGTTTTTCCTTAAAACATCATATAGACCCCTAAATCACTAAGCTAGTGAATCTGCAGATTGCGATCATGTGATTGCAGGGCAGGACAAATCAAACCGGTGCTGAACAGGGTGCGATCGGATATCTGGATCCAGTTTAATATCCGGCAAAAACTGAACTTCGTATCCAATTCTGCTATCCAGTATAAAGCTACCGGATACCGGATATTTACGGTTGTGGTGTCGAATATCATAAAACTGCTTTTTACAAGTGAGCGTCTAATATCTTACTGGGATTACATTTTTGGGCAAGTCAAAAGTTCAAGTTTCGATATGTTTTTAGCGACTTTTAACTTATGTAAGCGAGCGTTTATCTGCAGCACTCATGAACTTTATACTTATAACAGACGGAAACCTGGATCAGGCTAAAAATACAGCGAAAAATAAATCATTTTAACATATACAATATCCGGCGTCCAGTTCCTGTTCCGGTAAAAAATTCAATATTCGTATTCGGCTCCGGTTTCCGGTAAATTAATATCTGGTTGCACCTTGGTACTGAAGTCTGCGTTCTAACAAAGCTGTGTTGGGTTACGTGGTGTATGTGTGTAGGTGCATGTATTGTGCATAGGGTGATAGGGTGTATAATGTTAAATAACACGTGCACGTTTAGCACTAAAGAAAGATATGATATCGGTCGCGCGGTGTAATAGGTAACGTGTTTGACTCGAGAGCGAGAGGTCTGAGGTTCGATTCCCGGTGTGGCCATATCGGAGAAATTAAGGGGATAAAGATGTGTATTCGCAGTACTTCAGAGAAAGGGGTTGTCCAGACCGTGAAGTTCTGAAATGGATGTCCCACCGAGATTAACGCTGAAAATTTAAAGCTCATGGTTTCGGAAGTTTGCATTCGCAATCCGGGACGACCGCCTAAAGAAAGGAGGATGTTGATATACGGGGTGTATGTCTGTATGTGCATAGTGTGTGTAATCTTTAGTCACGGATATTCGTGCATATGCAGCACTAAAGAAAGATATGATATTAGCAGCATGGTGTAATGCGTAGCGCGTTTGACTCGAGAGTTAGAGGTTCGAGGTTCGATTCCCGGCGTTACCATATGTTTCGGAAAAATTAATGGCATTACATTGCATGAATCCATCGGTACCTTCAGCATCACAAAGTGGTATTTCATGTCTTTAAGCAATTTTTTTTTTCATTCTATATTCTTAAGAGGATTGTGTTTTATATTATACCTAACATGTTCTTTTTCCTCTAAAACATTAAAACTAGGCTTTTCCGTCGAAACGTCGCTGCTTGATAGAATAGACACTCAAAAGTATGCAACGCGATGCAAAACCAAAGAAAAATTGTGGGACCAGAGCGTTTGTTGAAGTATGTTGAGAAATCCTGAGTGATTTATTAATTGTGAATTTAGCTGGTTTGGCTATAATTTAATTGTTTAGCCACAGCAAAATGTTATGCTAAGGCCTTTCGTCAATGCTATAAGCGAGCAACCTTTCCGCTGGTTGTAATCTTGATTACGTTGCTGAAAAATACGGTCAATTGCGCTAAATTAAAATTACTTAGTATAATTTTTCACAGTTTTACTCGTACAGCGGTTTTGGTATGTGGTGTGCTGGAATACGGGTTTCGATCTCAATACTTGTATATTTCTTGGTTTTTAGGTGGTCTGTCTCATTATTTGACTCGGTTTAGGTTTGCAAACTAAAACCAGACTCGAAAACCTAATGACCTGCTAGTTTTGAAAATTGCTTTCAAGTGTTAAATATTGTTTTGTGACTGAAAAGCTAATAGTTGTGGGTGATATCTTGGGGCTGCGAACTCTACGTATGACGCGATAAGCAGAAGTTAACGAATAAGTCAACATTTCAACATTTTTACAAATTACGTAGTGTTTGTCTTTTTAATTATAGGAAAGCTTAAGGCTTTTGGTTCCGTTGATAGACGATAGCGCAGCATCTGATTGTGATTTGAATCGTCTGTTCAGATGTCACTTTTCCAGATTTGCTCTTGACGTGTTTAGCCCACCTACAGATCCGTTAAATATTGTTTATGATGAAGAGGTAACCGGGCTTGAAATCTGTGTTATAAGACGCTTTCACAGACCTGTTATTGCATTTCAAGTTTTAATAGCCGTGTTTAGTGATGTGTCGGTCGGTACCAAATTTTTTTATCGATGCTGAATGAATTCTCAATACGTTGCTATGTGCTAAATGTTGGCAGCGAATCGTCAATTTTCTCCAGTACCGATGGCGATTGTGGGTACCGATGACGATTGTGGATACATACTCATGAAAAGACCATTTTTTACTGATGTGGAGTAATCAGCACATCCCTATTGTATTTTTGTATTTGCCGAGTTTTATATTTTTATCTTTGATCTCAAGCGAAATATCGCATTGGTGTTTCAATTAATTTATTCAAGCGCAATCGCAAGAGTTATAACAATTTCTCAATCAGACGCACTGTTATGCGCCAACTCCAACAATTGAAATTGATATAACAATTTCTCTATCAGACGCACTGTTATGCGCCAACGCCAACAATTGAACTTGATAATAATCCAAACCAATGCTGAATGCAAAAAGTATAACAAAAGAATTAGTATTTTTGGCAGTTCCGATACACACGAAGCGTCCCAATATTACCGCTGCCGATTAATCGGCACATTCCTAGTGTATATAACGTAGACATATATTGTTATATTTAATATATTGTTATATTTGCAAATTCTGCTCACAGGAAATCAAGCGATTGTTTTTTGATCCTCTTGTATCGATTATTGGGAACGACAAAACGAATTCATTGACAGAGTTTACCCAGATCGCTAATAAGTTTGATGTTAAACCTGTGCGCCGGCCGGGACAAATATGTGGCAAAGTTTTCAAGAACGGCGAGCCTACGTACTCCTGCAAGTGAGTGAATTGTCATAAAACGTATATAAGTTGTGACGGAAAAAATTCAGCGTTATAGCAATAATCGAAAGACATGAACTTGGGACAGTAAATGATGATTGGAGTGTGCGCTGAACTGGGTCGCATCTTTTATGAGGGGCGCCAGCTGGTATTGAGGGTGTTCCCTAGCCGTCACATAAAAGAGAAGCCACGTTTATAAGAGTGCTAATCTTGTGACGTTTCTAATCTTAAGCATAGGCCTTGTAAAAAATCAACACACGGTTTTAATATCCCTTTCTTATTGTTTTTACAGAGAATGTGCATGCGATCCCACATGTGTGCTGTGTTACGATTGCTTTTCGAAGAGTCAGCATAAGTCTCATAAATATAGGGTAAACCATTGGTTTTGTAACAACCTGTTTGTTTATTTCAACGTAATCTCGAATCTGATTAAACAACGGTTGACTAGCGATGTATTGGTTCTAGTTACTGCTATGAACCACGTAGAATGGTTTATATAAATTAATCTCGCCTATATAATAGATATATATTGAGGTTTTGTATTTGAATGTGCAACTGTATTAACAGACAGTAAACATGCTAGCTTAACTGATGTTTAGTTCAAACCTTGACGCGAAATATCTGTCCGTTGGGAAAATGGCTTAACCAAGATTTTAGAAAGAAGCTCACCTCCTGTAAAACTTTAGAAAGGTAGGAAGTGTTGTCTTACCAGCTGAAAATATGGCAAAACCTCTGCGCAAATTTCAAAGATTTTTCGACCCCTGACATCTCCTGCATACGCGCCGTTCGTTGGAAGTTATGTTCTGTGAACGTGCCTTATCCATTGTTTTTCTATTACTGGATGCGTTTTGTAGATGGCAACGTCTGGCGGTAGCGGTTACTGCGACTGTGGAGATACTGAAGCATGGAAGACTGAACCATACTGTGAAACTCATGCGCCCTCTTCTGAAGATGCTATGGTAATATTTGACATCTGAGTTTGATTAGTTTTACGAGAAATTTTTCAGTCGGGAACCACGTTCTGGTGTATAACTGAATGCGCTGATATTTTGAAAGTATCAATTTAACCAGTATTTTTAAGAAGAATTGCAATCTGGAGCAATGAGAAAAACGCCTTTGTAATGCATTATTATTGAGCGTTTGTTGAACTTTACAAAGTTTTTTATGTTTTGTATTCTGGGGTCCAAAGGTGGATGTCCGTCCGTCCGTCTGTCCGTCCGAAAAGAATCTCAGGAACGGCTGAACCGATTTTGATTTTGATATACCTTTTTTGTTTGAAAGCTAATTATCCTGGGATGTTAAACTAGCATTGGGGTTTTAAAATTTTAAGCCGTTTATTAGCTCCAGGCTAATTTGCATAATTAGTTAAGCTTAAATTAGGACTTTCCACTAATTATTACAGTTACAAGCTATCTAATTTCAGCATTAATGAATTTTTGGGTGCGAGGAATCTGAATAGACTGTTTACAAACTCCAAAACCGATAATTAAGTAGTTATCTAATAGATAATTTGCATATTAACATAGTATGTAAGCCAAAATTATGACTTTTAATTTGCATATTAGCTTTATTGACAACACAAAATAAGGACTTTTAAATTATTTCAATAATTATTAGGGTGACTGAAGGGTTTTTGGGTAGAGGAATGTGAATAAATTGTCTACAAACCCTCAAAACTTATATTCGAATTGTTAACTAATAGCTAACTTGCATATTAACTTAATTGACAAGACAAAATTAGGACTTTTTAAATTATTTCAATATTTATTAGGGTGACTGAAGGGTTTTGGGTGAGAGGAATCTGAATAAATTGTTTACATTGCTTAGATGTGTTCGAGCTTCGCTCAATAAATCTTGTCCCACTACTACTGGTAGTATGTTGTTTTTTCAGCAGTTTACTCCTGTATGACTTGTATATTGCATGTTGTTATTGATAAAAAGTTGAGAAACTTACAACAATTCGGCTGTTTTCAGAAAATCGCTTTGCTTTCATTGAATAATAAAATATTTACAATTTTAGTGAAAAAGTTTTGTGGTGTCAAGAAAAGACAAGAGTACCTCAACAATCTGATTTTTCAGGATGAAACTGAAAGTCTGCCACATTCTTTGTTTATTCGAATGAAAGCTGTAGTCAAAATCATATTACGTTATTGCATACAAATGGTAACGTGGCGGTATTGTGATACTCTTCCAGCTGACATAATGGCTGTGTAAGCATTTGTTATTACTACCCGAGTAGTATAAAAATGGGGGTTCTGGCCCAAAATGCAACAGTTGGAACTGCACCAACTGTTGCCAATAGTTTGAAGTAAAACCTTAAATACTACAGTTTTAACTACGCCAACCGTTGTTAATAGTTTGGATTCTAGCCTAAAAGGCACCAGTTGTATATGTGCTAACTGTTGCCAGCAATTCAGTATTTTGCTTATTTAAGTTTTAATTATTACTAATATCCTGGTCGTAAAATTGCCAGCCAAGTACAATAAAACAAAAATTTTCAAATGGTGTTGTTTGCTTGTTTACATTCCAGCTGGTCGAGGGCATATATAACCGACTATTAGACAATATAACTGAATCATTGTGCATGAAATTATGTCTGCGCGTACATCTTTAGTTTTTTATGCTTTAAATGTTACACATATAACTACATTTCACACAATGCATACGTTCTCGGCGGTTGTGTGCAATTATAAGTGTAGTTTGATCACTGCATTTATTCGAACAGACATGTTAGTGTTTCAAACAAATTGTTGAGTTTTTGCCCTAGCTTTTGAACCGCTTCAGGCGCTTCCAACCCTGATTGCATCTGTTGGACTGCAAAGTCAATTTCAGCATGAACAGCAATAAAAAAGTCAGCTAATATGCAAATATTTTGCGTTTCGAACTTGTGCATCTGACAATCATCGTAGTTTTTCACGATTGAACTAATATTATCGGGATTTTCAAAGTTTTGTGCACAATCGTAAACCGATCGATACAAATTGCATACAGCTTGATAGTAAGTTATTGTGCTGGAGCAAAAAAGGTTGAACAGGCGGAAAATAGCCGGAACTCTGCTTAGGATTTGCACAGGGTCCACGTGTCGCAATTCTTCATTATTTTTCAAGTGTTCGGTTAAAATTCTTGATGAATCTCGAAGATAAATCACTGCACTACATAGCATTTGCGCCACACGATACTAAGTATTAGTGTCCAAGAGCTGCAGTCTACGCAATAGGCATGATTTTGGGACGTGATACAATAACTGTCTGGTTTTTTCCGGGGTCAATGCAGACAAACAATCCTTGAGGCGTTTGCATGTATCATATAATTCATTAATTGACGTACTATCAGACCATTTCAGTTGTTCCATTTGAATTTTAAGCTGCTGCACTGTATTATCACATAATTTTAACTCAGTTTCGGTGCGCTGACGGTGTTTATCCGTGCCTTGTAATTCTAAAACAAATAACAAGCTTCAAAATTTTAAGCATATTGCGTTTAAAACTGTTACTTTTCTAGTGCAAAACATTAAAAAACTCTAGTTGATGCTTAATTTTTTCACCATAGCGTTACTTTTGCAAAACACTTTATGTAAACCACACCTAGTAGCTACCTTTTTGCTTGTGTCGTGAAAACATCAAGTTTCTGGCAACACTTTGAAAGCTTCCAAGAATTACGAAGGTGTCGTGTGTTTTAGTTCTTTTGCTTGGCACACATTTTTTGCAATCATATGGGCAACTCAAGTGTTTAATTTTCGTTAGAAACTTTTGCGCTTCTCTAGTACCAATTTCTCTTGTTGCAACAGGAAATCCTATTTTCAGCGGAATCGTTGTTTCAAAACTGTAATAAGATTCTGATGGAAGTGATTGTTCGTCCAGTAGGTTTCGTGCTTTGTCATACCGCGTTTTTATTCCACGTTTTTTTAAAATTAACTCATTATCGTACAACATAACGAGCGAATCACACACGTAGAACGTAAATAACGCGAGCAACAAAGGTTTGCGTTGCGACAATGGTATTATCGACCAAAAACCAACAGGATAAAGTAGGATATGAAATATTAAATATTCAATTCGAACTAGAATTTTATTTTGAATCTCTGGACCCCGTGTAGCGAAATTGTTTACAGTTTTTTCCAACAGTAATTGCGCTGGTTTAGACGACTTTCCTAATGTCAATTGTATAAGGTTTAAATAATAACGTTTTTTTGCTATATGATGTTGGTTTGGTTCTAGCCATCAACAGTAATAGTATCTAAGTGTACGATTTGATTTTTACGAAACTGAAAGGTTATATTTATTCGTACAACAGAACAAACGGAACACCATGTCTCAAAACTCTAGCGGGTAAGCGTTGAAATTAATTTTTCACAAGTGCAATTATTAAAAATGTTTCTGCTCTTGGCAATTGTTGATGCTAGGCGATTGCTTTAAACTTTTGGTTTGAAAGTTCTATAGATTTCGATACCATTTTCTGCAAATTACATCGTGGCCAACAGTTGGATGAGAGTTTTTGCTAGCAAATAGCGTTTCAATATTGCAACTGGGTGTATAAAATAAATCGTTTGCATCAGTTCCCAGATATTCAAGTGGGGGAAATAATTGCAGAAACTTTGCTGAGATATTAAAGAAAATAAAATTTTAAATCGGTTTTGCACAGCACACAAGAACAAGGTTTGAAAAATGAAAATATACTAACGCACACACACACACATTGCTGAAAAGAATGAATGGTTCATATGTAAAAAAATTTGAGCGAGAAATTGTATATGTGCATGTTGATGGCTCAATGTAATGGAAAACGCAGTAGTGTGCAGAACATTGCTAGCATGAGTTGGATTGAACCCAAGTGTTGACAACAGTTGTTGTGTTGCAAAACTGTTGGAATTAGCTAAGATGTTGTGCAAAATGTGAAGATTTTAACAACGTAGCCGAGATATTTTCACATTTCAAAGTTTCGGGAAGTTTGTGAAATAACTGTTGGCATAAGTTGGTTTAAACCTCCAACTGTTGGCAACACAACGGATGATGCAAAGTGTACAATGGTTATGAAAAATTAACTGCGTAAATTAAACATTCGAAATGTTTTCAAAATGAAAAAATATTGTTTTAAAGATCAAGCAACAATGTAAAACATTAGGGAATCAGTACAGTTATGTTCTAAGGAAAGAAATATATAAACTGCGTAAAAGCTGTAGTAGTTGAGATTTTAAATCTATGTCTA
>JASANG010000994.1:0-111103 GCA_030248215.1 Enoplolaimus lenunculus | reverse complement strand
CCGCTAATTGATTCCGCTTCGACTCTCCTCCGAAGTTTAGCAAGCGTTCAATGTATGCACTGTACGGGTAGTTGTCTGAAGCGGTTGATATTAATTTATCTTGCATTTTAATCTCGATCCGTTTAAACATTGCGTGGCCAAATAAATTGACAGTAGCAACTTTGGAATCTGCGGCTAGTCGTTTTCCATTCCCTGCTATAATACGAGCGGTTACTTTTAAATAAAGTATAAGATCAAGAAAAATTCTTCTTCGCTCCCGGCAATGTAAAAGTTAATAAAACTCGAATCGTTGACGCTGTTTGTTGGTCGAATGTCTGTCCAATTGCCGTCGATTATTGATTATTGCTCCAACTGATGTGAATATAAATTTACTTCATTTTTGTACACCATTCTGGTGAAAATAGAGTTATTGTTTCCTCTATTCAGCGAGGTGACATAATTCCGACAACAAGATGTATGCAAAATAGTACGTTGTTCAGCATTCGTGACATTGAATATAATATAAATAAAAGAACAAAAGCAACGACTGATGCTTATATAGTTTTTTGTTGTTATGATGTGGCGCGTGCCATACTGTTTAGCCAAAAATGTCAGACGGTAAAACTTGAGAGCGTCGACTGAACTGTTTTCTCTTCTTTGGCAACCTAACTATGTTTGAATTGCTGTGACGCCCAGCTTGCGTAGCAAGTTGTCGTTGTTGCGCTTTGTGCGTTTTGATGCGTTACGGTCTTGTCGGCGTTTTAGTGCCTTTTTCTTCCGTTTCTTACCACATCCACGTTGATTATTATTATATAGCGCGCGTACCGTTAAATCAGCCGCTATACTTTTGCCTATATTTTTTGCAACTTTCCGCGCCAAATGTGAATGTCGACGACGTAATGTTTTTGTCGTCGTCATCGCTTTTTTGTTAGGCCCATCGTTCAATCGAATATTGTCGCTCGATGCAGTACTGTTTTGTGCTATATTGCGGTCGACGTCTGCACTGTTCAACTTTTGCTCTTGACGCTGCTTCAGTTTTGATCCAATTTCAGATACCATAGTTTCAGATACGCCTTTCAATACATGAGGGGCTAAATATTTGGCTGCGGCAGGGACTGCAACTCGAGCAAGAGTCGCAAAAACTGCTCCAAGTCCAAACCCACGCTGAGAAACAATGAATGGTGGTCCATCGCCGGCGACGGCAGACATTTTACTGAATTAGTAGGTACGTCGAAAATGAAGTTTGACGATTACACAACCAAGACTTTCAAATACAAGTTCACCGTTGTTTTCTGCTTTTATATATACTTTTATGCTCGTTATTTCATTTCTGTCAATCGGTATATAATGTGGCCGTGAAAACAATCGCGTTGTGTGTACTGTAGTTGACTTTTGTTTCGACAACCCTTGTCGCGGCACTATACGAAGTAACGGTGCTTCGCTGTGTCCAACCAACTGTGGCTTGCAAATGTCAGAATAAACGTACAACATAGACACGCCAGCCATCAAATCTATGCGGAATGGCGCTTTTACACCATCGTAGGTGAGTAAAAATGTTTCATTTGGGCGAAAGCCAAGTAATTTAGCGTCCTTTTGTGCAAAATGGATCCAAATTATCGTATCTCTTGGTACAGCTTTAACTTCTAGCCTGTCTTCTGAATCAATGTACTTAAATTGCAACAGTTTGCTTCCTACTGCTGACAAATTTTCATTAATGCTATTGATTAGCGCAGTCACGTCTGTGTAACACGCTGATTTTACTTTTTCATAAATCCAGCCTGATTCCTGTCCTTCAATCATGTGTTTAAACGAATATTCTGCAGCTACAGGATATAATTCGTTTGACGCCCGTATACTATGATTCTCGGTTACATTGAGAATGTGTTCTGGGTATACAATTTCACACAGCCCAACTTCCCATCGGGTTCGATCTAAAAGTAATGGGGCAACCAAGCGATTAGAAAATTTGCTGTGTGAGTTGCTTGGGAAGTGCTCATGCGAAGCATTACTTAGTAAAGTAACGTAAAAGCTGTTACTATCATAATGTTGCATATTTATTTCTCTAAACAGTAACAATACGTATTTAGCAACAATAACAAATCATACACCGACAATTGTTTATATAGATTGGAGACAATGAATCAATTTTTATTTGGCTGCTTTGGAATTCGACGTTTCTGCTGTGTCTTTGTTCTTCCCGTCATCAACCTCAACAATGTCGTTGTCGTGTTCGACTGTAGCACCATCAGCATTACCGCCATCGTTGTTTTCGTCGTCGTCGCCGTCGTCTTCACTGTCTGTAGCGCCGTCGCGCCACAACTTTTTCAATCGCCTGATTGTTGCCCGGCGAGTGCGCGGATTAATTTGCATGCAACTTTTGTAGTGCAAATTTACCACAGCTTCGTGAAAATACAAATCAATTATGTCACGCTTATCCATTTGGCAACCGTTTTGATGCGCCGATCCGTACCGCCGTACCATTGGGTTTTCGCTACTGCAACCCCAACAATTGGTGTACATTAACCGCTGCATTTCGGCCAAAATTTCTTGATCAGAAAACCGCAGCTGTTGAAAATTGGTACCACACTCCATTGTACGTGTTGAAAGAAACAGATAGAGCGCGGTTTTGTTCGGAAATTATTTGACAGAATAATCTTATTTCGCCGGCGCATGAGCTTTTATACTTTTTTCAGGAGAATTTTTTTGTATTTATTTATTTTTGTCTCTATGCACTTTTTGTAACTCAGCTGCGTAGTACGCCCCCGTCATTGGTTCTCCCAACATATCTTGAAGTCGGTAGGTTGGAGGTTTGCCAAGTCGCCGCTGAACGACTTCATACAGCTCATTTGTCCAGTTCTGTTCTGATGACTTTTTAAAACTTGATTTTCCAAGCAATATTCTGACATAATCTCCTAAATCTATGGTAAATTTTGGCTTAGTGCCAGAAACTGATGCAACAATTGGAAGTTTGTAGCTTTTCCAATTACGATTAGCTTCTTCAGGGGTTACATCAATGCTACGATGAACCGTGTTATTGTAGGATGTAACCAACTTTTGCAATGCATCGATATAACGCAAACTTTGAGTGTAGCTCAAATATTTTAAAATTTTTCCTCTAAGGGTTCTAATAAATCGCTCTGCATAACTAGCTTTGTATGCGTTATTTGCCCAAAAGTGTTTAATATTGCGTGATTTCAAGAATTTCTCAAATACGCCCTTAAATTCAGTCCCGTAGTCTGAACGAACGACTCGAGGTTGATTTCCGCTGTACTTAAGAATAGCAGCAAACGCGTTGGCGACAGTTTGCGCATATTTATTGCGCAACGGTTCTACATAAGCTTTCCTGCTGAAAATATCTACAACAACTAAGATGTACTGGTAGTTGTTGTTGTAACGCTTTGCTTTTCGAACAAACATTAAATCTATGTCCCATTGTGCGTTCGGCCGTTCAACTTTAATTTGAGAAGTTGCGTGGCCGCGACGTCTGGATTTGTGCAGTTGGTGTACAACTTGGTTTGACAGCCACTGCTCAACATTCGAAAATTTTAATGTCGGCAACTGCTTTCTCGCTGCTAGCCAAAGTTTGTTCGCATTTGTAAAAGAAGCTGGAGAAGCCGGGTTATAATAATATTCTGACAGTATTTTGTCAGTTTTATTGGAAGTTTTCATAATATAGAATAAACCAACAATGAAAATTTTTTACGTTATTTGTTCAGTACTCCCATTTTTGTATATTTCCGCTTCACAAAATCTATTCAGTATCAATGTCTTCTTTTTGATTTGTTTTAGCTGCTTCCTGTTCGCGAAGTTTTGAGGCTAACTGTTCACGCACTTTCATCAGCGTTTCGCCAAGTAGATTTTTTCCGGGATACTAAAATAATTTAACTGCAACAGTTTGATGTTAAACGCATGCACGTTAATATTTTGCAACAACAGAAACACGTGTGAATTAAACGTTTGAGATTTGAAACACAAGTCGTTAAATTCAATTTACACCGCCTTACTTTCTTAGGTGATGTTGATTCCGGATCCATCATATCCAGTCCGTTTCCTAAGTATGCGTCAAACGAGGTGGAGAATACAATCAACGCTTGCTCAGTTTCCAACAGCGTTTTCCTCATATCCGGTTGTTGTTGAAATTTTGCCATTACAGCAGTTTTTAAATGACCAAGCAGCATTTGATTCCAGTTTTCAGGCAACTCGTTAACAGCTTGCATTATATTGAAACACTTTCTAGGCGAATAGGTTTGCAAGATTACATTATACAAATCTATTCTGTCAATAGCTAAAGCTTTTTGGGCCTCCAGGTATTGCTGAACACTTCGATATTTTACGCCGTGTATTTTCATGGGCGCTGCTCGGAAGTTTGACAAACAACTCCATCCGCTGTTGAAAAGAACCAGCACGGTTTTGTCGTCATCACTGCTAATTACATAACGCTCTAGCGGCGCAGCTGGTTGCTTTGCGCCCTTAGAATCAAGTTCCGCCATTATTTGGAACTGGTCGTTTACAAATAAGAGATTTAATCAAATGCAGTTCCTTTTATACATTTTGAGTTCTTTTTTTCTTACATAAGAAAGATCTGGTTGCATAGTGAGTCATGTTTCGGTAGCAAGCGATTTTTTTGGGTTTTGTGCTACATCATACCAACTACTTATTTTGAAAAATGCGCAAAATAAGCTTTTGTGCAATATGAAACCAGTAATTTCAGTGACATTTCGAAACGTACACAAACTGGCGTAGTGTCAACTATGTCTAAGCGAACTTGGCACTATGCCAACTTGTACATTTTTGCGCCAGAACCCCCATTTTTATACTACTTATTAATTAAATGCTAATGTATAATCAGATTAAACAATTACACGTCGTTACCTTATCGGTCTGTTTCCTCCAAAATTTCACATATTTGTAGATGCCAACCATTTTTAAAAATTCTCTTACCTTCAATATCAATTGTTTCATCGTAAGATGCGTCATCGCTTTGTGCGCACGGAACAAGCATTGCGCACGATTCGTTGAATTCAGCAATTTCAAATCCTTCACTTCTGATCAAGTTCACTACTGTTTCTGAAACACACGGGTCAATGCAAAGATCAGGGACGGAACGTTTTTCTGCGGGACTGCAATAGAGTAAGCTTAAAGAAAAAGACTGAATACTTTTGCTTAGGCTTAGGCATAGGCTTAGGTGTAGGCTCATTCTTACGCTTAACAATAGGCTTATGAATATATTGATACTACTGTTACGGCCCTGTTCTATACATTTGCCAACGCACGTATATACGAAAACATCTATGTAATTTGGTGGATTCTATCTGTCGAACCTCACGTCCCAACTTATTAAGGCTAGCACAATCCAATAACCGACAACTGTATTATAGGAAACGTTTTTTAGCATAGTTTAAATCACAATTTTTACAAACGTTTGTAAGTATTAAGGTAACTACTATACACACAAAAAAATTGTCGTGAGATTTCAAGACTCTTACAATCTTAAACTTTCAAGATTAAAAAGTGTTGAATGTTAAACTTTAAAACTCAAAAATTTGTTTCTCAAAATGTTTAAAACATAACTTTAAAGGAACAATTGTTGCGAATTCATACAACAAAATTTCTTACTTTCAAGAAATAGTTGTATATTTAAGAATTGATTATTTAATTTTTATGTATGCAATTTATTTGCTCTCCGTCATCACATTCTTAACAGTTTATATCAATAATTGCGCTTTATGGGTAGTGCGGGTTTAGCTCAGACTCGTCGATCTTAAGTTTACGTTTGGTGCATATCTTTAGGTTGCAAAATATTGTATTTGGTTGAGGTTTATGTCCTTAAATTCCGCAATCTTAGTCTTATTTCAGAATAACGTTTATCAAGGAAAGTTTGACATTTCCAACTTTAGTTTTAAACTTTAATTTGATCAAAATTAAGACCCTTATTTTTGAAAAAATCATCATTTTAAAGTCTGGAACCAAAAAACATATATTTCTTAAATCACTATTAAGACTTTAAGAGTTTAAGACATAAATGCCTGAAATATCGACAGTGGTATATATTATTTACCGCCAGACATATCTTCGTCAATCTTAATTTGCATCAATATATCCATATCATATTCGGCTTTCTTTTTCGATTTACGCGATTCTATGTGAACAACTTGTAATGAATTCTCCTTAAATGCTAATCACACGTTTTTATGGTCTTTTCTGTTATTTCCCACAGCCCGCGGCTTAACGAATTATAGTCAAATAACTGATTTGGCGCCGACCCAAATCGTTGGCAGCGCGCCAAATCAGTTATTTGACAATAACTAGTTAACGACCTTGCGGGGACCGTAAAAATCGAATTTTTCAAAAACACAAATTTGGCCAGAGAATGATCAGGGGAGACAATGAGAAGCTCAAATATGCAAAAATTTTCAAAATCCGACCACTTTTGGGCAAACGCGGGCTGGAGGGCGGATAACCAAAAAGACCCCGTTTTTATACATTCAAATAGTGCTACTTGTTATCGTATATATAAGTTGCCACAGCCAACTTTAGCACAGAGCCATAATGATAATAGGTATTCAAGGGCTCACTGAGAAAGAGGAGGTCAAGGGTGACGTGGCCTGATCCAATGGTATTGAAAAATTTATTTCAGCCATAAATACCTGTGCTTTAGAAAAAGCCAAAAAGATGTAGGCGTCCCGATTGTGGAGCAAGATGTAGAGTATATTTTCTAGCTCCCTGTTAATACCAGCATGCATAATTTATTACTGCTATAACATTTTTCGACTAATTTCACTATTTACTTACTAAGAGCGTATTCAAACTTTACCTCGATTATTTTCAACGCTCGTGTAACACCACCCATTTTATTTGACACCGGCATTATCAATGTCAACACCATTTTCTCGTCATACCAATTGTCTTGATCAATGCTGTTCCAATATTCCTGAAACACAAATGTCATGGCAATATTAAAGACAACAATGCGATCAAGCAAAAGTACGTTTGTTTGTCAGATAAACTGGACTACACACTACCAGCCGTGTCATGCTAATTTTTTTCTAGCCAAATAGCTGAATAATATGGCGAAGACAAGATAAGACTTCAAAATATTCGCACCATAGGCGAAATTTGAATAAATATTAAGTAATCGCAGAATTTGGTTAAAATCGCGCTTTGAAAACTTTAAGATTTCAAAACAAAAATACCCTCCCGCATTGGAAAATTAAAAGCGACCAGTCTTCTAAAGTAAAGCATTTACATGACGTGACGATAAAATGGTAATTGTTGGAGAAAAGATTGCGCAGCTACTAAAGAGGCGAACCCCCAAAGCATGATGTATGTTTTGTTTTATTTCAAATTTACAGTTTATCCACTGCATGAATGAGTATATAGAGACTAGACGGTTTAATTTAGAAGTTACATAATACGAAACCAATTTTGCAACCAATGTTTTGAAACTATATACCAGGTAGGTAACATTATTAGTTTTCATACCGGGTAGGTTTAGTTTTCATACTAGGTAGGTAACATTATTAGTTTTCATACCGGGTAGGTTTAGTTTTCATACTAGGTAGGTAACATTATTAGTTTTCATACCGGGTAGGTTTAGTTTTCATACTAGGTAGGTAACATTATTAGTTTTCATACCGGGTAGGTTTAGTTTTCATACTAGGTAGGTAACATTATTAGTTTTCATACCAGATAGGTAACGTTAGTTTCCATACCAGGTATGTAACGTTAGCTTTCATACCAGGTAGGTAACGTTAGATTTCATACCGGGTACGTAACGTTAGATTTCATACCAGGTAGGTAACGTTAGTTTTCATACCAGGTAGGTAACGTTAGGTTTCATACCAAGTATGTAACGTTAGCTTTCATAGCAGGTAGGTAACGTTAGTTTTCATACCAGGCAGGTAACGTTAGTTTTCATACCGGGTACGTAACGTTAGTTTTCATACCAGGTAGGTAACATTAGTTTTCATACCGGGTACGTAACGTTAGTTTTCATACCGGGTACGTAACGTTAGTTTTCATACCAGGTACGTAACGATAGTTTTCATACCAGGTAGGTAACGTTAGTTTTCATACCAGGTATGTAACGTTAGCTTTCGAACCAGATAGGTAACGTTAGCTTGCATACCGGGTACATAACGTTTGCTTTCATACCAGGTAGGTAGCGTTAGTTTTCATACCGGGTACGTAACGTTAGTTTTGATACCACGTAGGTAACGTTAGTTTTCATACCCGGTATGTAACGTTAGCTT
Organism: Enoplolaimus lenunculus; assembly: GCA_030248215.1. Lineage (NCBI taxonomy): Eukaryota > Metazoa > Nematoda > Enoplea > Enoplida > Thoracostomopsidae > Enoplolaimus > Enoplolaimus lenunculus. The sequence continues at coordinate 102,872 of JASANG010000994.1, read as the reverse complement.
TACCAGGTAGGTAACATTAGTTTTCATACCAGGTAGGTAACGTTAGTTTTCATACCGGGTACGTAACGTTAGTTTTCATACCAGGTAGGTAACGTTGGTTTTCATACCGGGTACGTAACGTTAGTTTTCATACCAGGTAGGTAACGTTAGTTTTCATACCAGGTATGTAACGTTAGCTTTCAAACCAGATAGGTAACGTTAGCTTGCATACCGGGCACATAACGTTAGCTTTTATACCAGGTAGGTAGCGTTAGTTTTCATACCGGGTACGTAACGTTAGTTTTGATACCACGTAGGTAACGTTAGTTTTCATACCCGGTATGTAACGTTAGCTTTCATACCAGGTAGGTAACGTTAGTTTTCGTACCAGGCAGGTAACGTTAGGTTTCATACCGGGTACGTAACGTTAATTTTCATACCAGGTAGGTAACATTAGTTTTCATACCAGGTAGGTAACGTTAGTTTTCATGCCGGGTACGTAACGTTAGTTTTCATACCAGGTAGGTAACGTTAGTTTTCATACCGGGTACGTAACGTTAGATTTCATACCAGGTAGGTAACGTTATTTTCATACCAGGTATGTAACGTTAGCTTTCAAACCAGATAGGTAACGTTAGCTTGCATACCGGGTACATAACGTTAGCTTTCATACCAGGTAGGTAGCGTTAGTTTTCATACCGGGTACGTAACGTTAGTTTTGATACCACGTAGGTAACGTTAGTTTTCATACCAGGCAGGTAACGTTAGTTTTCATACCAGGTAGGTAACGTTAGCTTTCAAACCAGGTAGGTAACGTTAGTTTTCATACCGGGTACGTAACGTTAGTATTCATACCAGGTAGGTAACATTATTAGTTTTCATACCAGGTAGGTAACATTATTAGTTTTCATACCAGGTAGGTAACGTTAGTTTTCATGCCAGGTAGGTAACGTTAGTTTTCATGCCAGGTAGGTAACGTTAGTTTTCATACCAGGTAGGTAACGTTAGTTTTCATACCAGGTATGTAACGTTAGCTTTCAAACCAGATAGGTAACGTTATCTTGCATACCGGGTACATAACGTTAGCTTTCATACCAGGTAGGTAGCGTTAGTTTTCATACTTGGTATGTAACGTTAGCTTTCATACCAGGTAGGTAACGTTAGTTTTCATACCGGGCAGGTAACGTTAGTTTTCATACCGGGTACGTAACGTTAGTTTTCATACCAGGTAGGTAACATTAGTTTTCATACCAGGTAGGTAACGTTAGTTTTCATACCGGGTACGTAACGTTAGTTTTTATACCAGGTACGTAACGTTAGTTTTCATACCGGGTACATAACGTTAGTTTTCATACCAGGTATGTAACGTTAGCTTTCAAACCAGATAGGTAACGTTAGCTTGCATACCGGGTACATAACGTTAGCTTTCATACCAGGTAGGTAGCGTTAGTTTTCATACCGGGTACGTAACGGTAGTTTTGATACCACGTAGGTAACGTTAGTTTTCATACCCGGTATGTAACGTTAGCTTTCATACCAGGTAAGTAACGTTAGTTTTCATACCAGGTATGTAACGTAGCTTTCATACCAGTTAGGTAACGTTAGTTTTCATACCGGGTACGTAATGTTAATTTTTATACCAGGAAGGGGCCAATGTTACTTTAAAGGCCGTCCCATTTTCCCGGGGCAGCAATGTACCAGGAGTACATTCCAAAAATATAATTGGGACAGCGGGACAGTTGGGACAGATGAGACAGTGGGACAGTTGGGACAGCTGGGACAGTTGGGACACTTGGGACAGATGGGACACTTGGGACAGATGGGACAGTTGGGACAGTTGGGACAGATGGGACAGTTGGGACAGCTGGGACGGATGGGACAGTTGAACAATTGGGACAGATGGGACAGATGGGACAGATGGGACAGTTGGGACAGATGGGACAGTTGGGACAGATGGGACAGTTGGGACAGATGTGACAGTTGGGACAGTTGGAACAGATGGGACAGATGGGACAGCGGGACAGATGGGACAGTTGGGACAGATGGGACAGTTGGGACATATGGGACACTTGGGACAGATGGGACAGATGGGACAGTTGGGACAGATGGGACAGATGGTGTCACAGTGTGTGAAACAATTTGCATAGGTAGCTAGCGTATTGATATCAGCATATATATTGTGGTTGCGGCAGTTTGGGGCAGAGGACATGTACTGTTGTGGGTTTTGTTTCGTCTGACTGATACTGAGTGTTTCTAGTTTTCTTGTTTATAATATCATATATTGCATTCGGCTTAATTTTGTTGAATTTCGTATTGTGCTCAACGACACAGCAATTCGCTTATAACACCGGTTGGCCGTTTAAATTTACATGGTCCTTCGGACTATATCGACAGTGCTCATTTTTTGAATCAGTGTTGGTTAGTTTTAATGTTATTTCAATATTTATGATTACATCGCTCTCGATAGGCGAGAGAAAAATTATTTTTGTCAAATTTGTCTCTCTCGATAGACGAGACACACTTCAGATATTTCGCTGTACTACTCTCATAATGCTCTCGGCAGTCGAGAGATCAATTCTGCCCAGTTATCTTGCCAAGACTTTTGTCACTCTCGGTTGTCGGGAGAATATCTATGCCTAATTCCCTTTCCTGTCGGTAATCGAGAGAATTTTTTTTCAATTTGCCTAATTAATTACAATTGAGTAAGTTTACTGTATTTTCATTATATGGCTCAAGTTACGTTGCGTCAACAGCAACGCAAAGCGCTACGCGCGAACGTCACTCGTGAAATTAACAGCACGCAATCAATTGATGTTATTGCAAATAAACAGCAAGCCGAAATTTTACAGCAAAGCCTAGGCAAGCTTAACGATTATCGTAATAGGCTGACGCAAATGAACGATGAAATCCAATTAGCAGTAGAATCCGCAGATACGTTGGAGAAAGATATCCAACGGTCTTTCGAAGTTGATGAGTCGATTTTAGAGGCAATCATGCAATTGTCTGCTAAGCTTGAAAATTTTCGTTCGCAGAATGTGTCTGCATCAATATCACCACATAATCTGTCTAGTAGTTCAGGGCATCACCATCATAATTCGACAATCAGTCTGCCAAAGTTGCAGATACCAAAATTTGGTGGGGATGCTCTAAAATGGGACGAATTTTGGGACAATTTTGCGTCTACCATCCATCAAAATTCTGATTTGTCTGAAATTGACAAATTTAAATATCTGAAAAGCTATCTCACAGGGGATGCTTTGCGGTTTGTGGAGGGGTACAGACTGACTTCTGACAATTATCAGACTGTTGTTGAAAGTTTAACTGAACGCTTTGGAAATAAGCAAATAGCTATTTTCACTCATTTTGAGTCTCTTCTTTCGTTGAGTCCGGTGGGCATGACTCGCATAAGCTGCAATCTACATATGGCGAATGCGAGCGTACATTAGAAGTCTAATCGCTCTGGGGTTGCCGGAGGAGACTTTCGGCCAGGTGTTTACACCAATAATTTTATCAAAGTTGCCGCATTTTGTAAAAATTGAGCTTCACCGTAAAAATGGCAGCGCCGCGTGGACCCTGTCCAATCTTCGCGAATTTCTGAAAGAGGAAATTCGCGCCCTAAGTTGAGTCAGCGCAAGTTTGGAGCCAAAAATCAAACGGCTCGCTAAGGTGATGGGCAACATCACCGCAATCAAAACCATGGCAACTACAGACGCAACGCGCCGAGTAGTCCGGCGTCACTTTTGACGACGTCAGCTAGCAATTCAGAGAAACCTCCACCGTGTTGCGCATTTTGCCAGCAGAGCCACTACAGTAATCAATGTACTGGGCATCCAGATGTATCGTCGAGACGAAAGCAACTGAAAAATCGTTGCTACATTTGCTTAGGAGTAGGTCATAATGCGAAGAATTGCAAGAAGTCGGCAACAACGTGTTTTTATTGTAAAAAGGTAGGTCATCATAGAAGTTTGTGCTTGTTCAAATTTGGTGGTAAGTCTAAAGTGGCCAAGACGGAAGCCGTCCTAATCGAATCTAATTCCACTGACGTGGCTGTGGATACAGCATCTACTGTATTGATATCGCAAGGTCAGCAGGTAATACTACAAACTGCTTTAGCCGAAGTTGCTTCAGTTGATCGAGTTCAAGCTCGACTCCTATTCGATACTGGATCGTCGCGTTCCTTCATCACGACAGATGTAGCGAAGAAAATTGGAGCTACCGTAGTAGGAGTTGAACGTATATCAACAGCAGCATTTGCGGATACCTCTAGAAGAACAAGTGAATATAGAAGTGTGCAGTTTGATGTCTACCAAACGAACGGGACGGCACGTAAGCTAACAGCTAATGTTATAGATACGATTGCAATGCCAATCTACAAAACCGCCATGAAGATCAACGACTATCCGTTTCTACAACAACTGCAACTCGCTGAACCTATTTCGAATGAAAATTGTTTTGTCTCCGTAGATATTTTGATCGGCCTCGATTATTATTATGATTTCGTAGGTGTCGAACGAATTCAGTGCAAAGATGGTTTGCATTTTTTGTCGTCAACACTTGGATTTATCGCTGCTGGTTGCATTTCAGACGGTCCGACGAGTCCGTACGTCAGCACTTTACAACTATCGGTTACTCCTGAGCTTCCCATCAAAATCGAAAACTTTTGGAGCCTTGAGGACATAGAAATCAAACAACCACAAGAGACTTCAGAAGACAATGACGCGACTCGTTCACTCAAAAATTCTATGATCGTCAAGGATGGCCGGTACTCGGTTTCCTGGCCTTTCAAGAGCGATGCTCCTCAACTTCCTGATAACAAGTGTTTAGCAATTGGTCGACTGAGACAATTGCTGAAACGAATGGAAGCAAATCCGAAGCTGTTTACTGCTTATGACGACATCCTCAACGACCAATTGAGCAAAGGAATTATTGAGCTAGTGCCAAAGAATAATGTCCTTGATGAATGGGCACCTCAGCATTTGATGCACTACCTGCCGCATCATTTTGTTTTGACTCCAACCAAAGCAACTACCAAAATGCGCATCGTTTATGACGCATCTGCTCGTGCGAAAAAATCAGATCCGACGCTTAATGAGTGCATCTTGCGCGGTCCGGTTATTCTTGACGACTTATGTGGCCTTAGATTGAGATTTCGCCTACACGCTATAGCCATTATTAGTGATGTTGAAAAGGCCTTCTTGCAGATTGGCCTAAACGCCGATTCCCGCGATTGCACGCGATTTCTGTGGGTACGAGACCCTTATAAACCTGTGCGTGGCGACAATTAGAGTTCCTTTTGGCGTTATCGCCAGTCCGTTTCTTTTGGGTGGGGTTATACGGCGTCTGATTGAGACGTCAAGCTTATCAGCAGCAAAACGGATCAATGGTCACATTTATGTAGACAATATTATCTTCGGAGTGGCCTCTGTGGAAGAGGCTTCTACGTTTTACAGCGAAGCGAAATCTTTGTTTAACGCTGCGTCGATGAACCTTAGAGAATTTAATAGCAACAGTCAAGAATTTATGGCATCTATTCCTGAAGTTGATCGTAAACGTTTTGAAAAGTTTGGCAAGCTTATTTGATCCATGCGGGTTCTTTGCTCCTGTGACAGTGTCGAGCAAAATTTTTATCCAACAACTGTGGGCTAAGAAATTGGGTTGGGATGAGGTGTTGCCGCCCAATCTGGTAGCTGATTGGAAGAATTGCATATCGAACCTGATAGCTATCGGAAGTCATCCACTGAAACGCCAGTTGAACCTTCCCACGGCTGCATCAGTTTCGCACGAGTTGCACTGCTTCTGTGATGCTTCAGCCAAAGCGTACGCAGCTGTCGTATATCTCCGTTCATCGACATCTACAAAAACACTGGCAAATGTTGTATTTGCAAAATCAAGAGTCGCCCCTTTGAAATCTTTGTCCATTCTGAAGCTGGAATTGGTAGCAATGCTCATTGGCACACGGCTAATCTACTTCGTGGAAAAGCAACTGCAAATCACCATTAGTCAAAAGGTCGTGTGGTCAGATTCGCAGTGTGCTTTGCACTGGCAAAGTAACCCCCCGGTTTCGGCGCCATTCGTTCGTCATCGAGTTGCAGAGATAAGGAGTTTTAAGTCAATAATCCACCGCTATGTCCCTACAGATGGCAATCCAGCTGATGTAGCTTCTGGAGGATGTTCATTCAATGAATTGGTTTCTTCTAAAGCTTGGTGGGAAGGTCCAAGTTGGCTGGTCCAATCATCTGTTAAGTGGCCAAAAAATATAGACACGAAATCTGTACCCACAGATAGTTCCAAGCAAGTAGTATCGTTGTCAGTTGCTGACTCGCTGCAGCAACATTACACAACAGCATCACAAGATCTTATCGATCCTAATAAGTACTCATCGTTGGGAAAGCTATTGCGAGTCACGGGTTGGATCATGCGCTTTGCGCACAACTGTCGAGATCCACAACACAAACGACAAGGATGTCTGTCGGCTGTGGAACTTTCCACAGCTAAAGGATTCTGGATTCGCAAGGTTCAAAAGTGCGTTGTAGGCGACTGCACTTCCGAGGATGACACTATTTCTGGTCTTAATATTTCAAAGCATAATCGAATGCTCAATATGTTTATCGATAATGACGGGTTTATTCGTTGTCGTGGACGACTTTATTTTGCCGACGTTGACGAAGACACAAAAAATCCTATTTATTTGCCAAAACGCCATCCGTTCACCCGCCTGATCATCGACGATGTTCATCGACGGCTCTGTCATTCTGGCGTTGCGCACACATTAGCGCAACTGCGTCACCTGTTTTGGGTGCCATCGGGACGTTCTGAAGTGAAGCAAGTTATCAGGGCATGCGCCTCATGTCGAATAATCGATGGCGGCAGCTACATGGAACCAAAGATGCCGCCTTTACCCGATTTTAGAGTCAATCGCTGTCGTCCATTTTCTTGTGTGGGAATCGACTATGCCGGTCCTTTGTTAGTCAAGTCTGATCCCCATGGTTTGTCAAAAAAAGTATGGGTTTGTTTTTTCACCTGTGCATAAGGGCAATTCATCTCGAGGTGGTCGAGAATTTGACGACGGAACAGTTTATTCTGTGCCTGAGACGTTTCATTGCTCGTTTTGGACAGCCTGTCCTCATAGTAACGGACAACGCTAAAACCTTTGTAGCTGCCAATAAACTACTAACTACGTTATGGAAAAATGTCATTGATAATCGCGCTGTGCACGAGTTTGTGGCTGGCCAGGGAATTCAGTGGAAATTTATAACGGAGCTTTCCCCTTGGATGGGGGGCGTTTACGAACGTATGGTGGGAATCGCAAAATCTGCGCTAAAAAATCGTTTGGCTGTAGAGCAGTATCACTTTGTGAGCTTCAAACAGTTGTCACTGAAGCGGCTGCCGTGATAAATAGTCGTCCAATAGCTTATTTGGAGACAGATGATGTACATCCGCCGCTTACACCAGCTCATTTTTTGGGGGCCCAGTTAGTCACATTCCAAATGTAGACATGCGAGACGTTACCAATAATCTTCGTGATATTACTCCCGATAAACTCATTTTAAGCTGGAAACGTATTCAATCTTTACTTGATCAATTTTGGCGCACTTGGCGCAACCTTTATTTGTTGGAGCTTCGAACAACCGCGAAACGTCAGTCTCGCTACAATAAAAATGATTTATTACCGCAAGTAGGGCATGTTGTCATTGTAAAGGACAATGCTTTGATAAAAACGTAGAAATTGGCCACAGTCGACAAGGTGTTCGTTGGAAGCGATGGTTTGTGTCGCACCGTGCGTTTGCGCCTCCCTAATAACTCGTTCATCAACCGTCCCTTGAGATTAGTTTACCCATTGGAGCCTTGTTGTGGTTTCAGTGGTGGGGAGACCACCAAGCCGGTAGGACAAAACGGTCAAACGCGCCATTCTAACTCTTTGAACTCAAACCAAGTGAATTCTCCAGATGCCGGTTGGGATACGGTGTCTGTCGAACTCTGAAATGGAGTACGAAGGGTACTCATAACGTAGTTTAAGTTAACTATAGAGTACGCAGGGTACTCTGGATCGCACAATCAAAACTGATCAGAGTACGAAGGGTACTCAGTAAGTATACATTTTTGAGCAGAGGTGCTATCGATAATGTTGGTATTTATCTATTTTGTTTCAGCAAATCGTCATGCGACCGTTTTACATCCTACATGAAAGTTTGTTGTCGCCATACTACAACCATGGGGCTCACGCTTTGCCATTCGTGGCTCGTTCCTTTCCTTCTGTCGAGATGATTCGGTCATACGTCATTTTGCATCAAATGGGGCACCAGCGCATAGCCGACACAATGCTAGAACCGCCACGACTTGTGGAACGTCCAACAGAAATCTGGAAGTGGTTGCAATTAAAAGGTGTCCGATTCACGGCAGAATGGATTCTCCATTCGCAACAAGTCATGACCGACATTCTTCTTGAGCTGCTCCACCCACAGGGGCCGAAAAATCCAGTCAAAACAACATTCCAGTCGATTGTGAAAGCACTGAAAGCCGCCGATGACATCAAATTTATTTTGTGTTCGGCTTCTGGTGAGATGAGTTGGTCATCTGGTCACCGTGCACCCGAAGATCGCAGTGTCATTCCGTGGTTGCCGGGATTCAACGTTTACGGCGAGTGCCTTGATATCATAGTCCAACGTCACTTCAACTCCAACTGGGCGTGCATCATTGGAACTGCACCGGAATATTTCTATCGCGAGCTTTCTCAGCGACCCGGTTACAGCCGCACCGTACTGTGGTTATCAGACAGTCTCGGTCGAAATATGGGTACGATTGTTGGTGGCGATGTGTATGCAATTTCTGGGGGTGAATACAAGGATCTGGTCGATCTAATCAGTCAATTTCGTATTCAATGATCAAATTATGGCATCATCATCGTATTGTGTGGAATTAACGACGCTCAGCGATGTGTTGAGGACCGAAAAGCATCGTGGTTGAAGTTTGAGAATTTTTTGGCCGCACAACAGCAAGGGCCTAAAGTCGTCATCTGTACACCAATTCCCCACCCAGAGGTTCCGACAGTAGCTGCACATTCGTCTTATATCGAAAACCGTCTGTCGAATTCATCGATCAAATGCATCAATTGGTCTAAAACGGCAGATCTGCCATTCTGCGGGGCCACGCCAGGCAGCATCAATGATCGACTGTACGATAGCGACAAATTTCATCTATGCCATCGAGGTTTGCGTCATGTCGTAAAAAGATGTGCTGAAGAAGTGCCGGAGCTAAAAACGGTTCCTATTATGGTTTCTAAACACTCAATGTCTTACAGAAAGAACAGCCGGGGTTATTTTATCAGGTAGATGCCATTTTCGGGCCTCAGAGTGTCACAGTGTGTGAAACAATTTGCATAGGTAGCTAGCGTATTGATATCAGCATATATATTGTGGTTGCGGCAGTTTGGGGCAGAGGACATGTACTGTTGTGGGTTTTGTTTCGTCTGACTGATACTGAGTGTTTCTAGTTTTCTTGTTTATAATATCATATATTGCATTCGGCTTAATTTTGTTGAATTTCGTATTGTGCTCAACGACACAGCAATTCGCTTATAACACCGGTTGGCCGTTTAAATTTACAGATGGGACAGTTGGGACAGATGGGACAGATGGGACACTTGGGACACTTGGGACAGATGGGACAGTTGGGACAGATGGTACAGATGGGACAGTTGGGACAGATGGGACAGGTGGGACAGATGGGACAGTTGGGACAGATGGGACAGTTGGGACAGATGGGACAGTTGGGACAGATGGGACACTTGGGACACTTGGTACACTTGGGACAGATGGGACAGATGGGGCAGTTGGGAGAGTTGGGACAGCGGGACAGATGGGACAGATGGGACACTTGGGACAGATGGGCAGTTGGGACAGATGGGACAGATGGGCAGCTGGGACAGATGGGACAGATGGGCAGCTGGGACAGATGGGACAGTTGGGACAGATGGGACAGATGGGACAGTTGGGACAGATGGGACAGATGGGACAGTTGGGACAGATGGGACAGATAGGACAGTTGGGACAGTTGGGACAGATGGGACTGTTGGGGCACTTAGGACAGATGGGACAGACACACATATATATGTGTATATGTATATATGTTCGTATATTTTTGTATATATAATATATATACACATATATACACATATATACATATATACACATTTATATATATTCATATATATTATATATGTGTATATGTATATAATGTAGATATATGTGCGTATATATATGAATATATATAATATACATACACTTATATATATACATATACATACATATATACACTTATATATACACATATATATGTGTGTATATATGTATATATGTTATATATACCTACGTAAATATATCTGCCTGTGCATACGTAAACAGGAGCGCATAAGTGTGCACTCCGGGTATATTTCTGTCCCGGGCAATTGGGACGGCCTTTATAGTAACATGGGCCCCAGGAAGGTAACGTTAGTTTTCATACCCGGTATGTAACGTTAACTTTTATACCAGGTAGGTAACGTTAGTTTTCATACCAGGTATGTAACGTTAGCTTTCATACCAGGTAGGCAACGTTAGTTTTCATACCGGGTACGTAACGTTAGTTTTCATACCAGTTATGTAACGTTAGCTTTCATACCAGGTAGGTAACGTTAGTTTTCATACCAGGTGTGTAACGTTAGCTTTCATACCAGGTAGGTAACGTTAGTTTTCATGCCAGGTAGGTAACGTTAGCTTTCAAACCAGGCAGGTAACGTTAGTTTTCATACCGGGTACGTAACGTTAGTTTTCATACCAGATAGGTAAAGTTATTAGTTTCTAGGAAGTAAATCACACCTACCTTCATGCTTACGGAATCCTGATAACAAAAAGTTATAACAAACACAACGTTCGATAACAACTTAATCTAACGAGGTTGGTTACAGCTGTTAAAGTTAACTACTGAAATTGAAAAAAACTCCTTCCGAGCCGGATTTTTTTATGTTGTCTAAATTAATCCAAGAAGTAAACAAAAAGTAAAGAACTGATTAATAACTGTTGCAAAACAATCTCAAAATTCTAGAAAATAACATTGACGTCATACATTAAACAGCCGGGAAACCAATACGTTCTGTAGGCCTGCGGGAAGAAGGGAGCCACGGGGGCTCAACGTCCCTGTAAAAGTCTTACGATTATCCGTAAAAAATTTAAACTTTGCCAGTCATCGGAAACCCTTGTGCGCCAATCCTAAAATTATTAAGCGCCCGAGAATCTTATCCTTCAAGAAAACACCATTCTGTCAGGAGTCTTGCTTTACAAACTGAATGATTAATCTAAAATAAAAACCAATTTACAAAAATCTCAAAGAGATGTTTTAAAAAAATAACACCTAAAAACATACCCCCTGTCCACGCCCTTCCACGTAGCTGTGAGCCCTTTAAACAAAGATCAAAGAGGTGTCAAAACGAAAATTTTGTATTAAGATTGAGTTCTAAAATAACGTATGGCTTCTTGTTTGTGTAACCCCAATAACGAACGCAAAGTAACTATTGAAGACCAGTAGCGAAATTATTATACAAAATCGTTCAGAAATAATGCGTGAAGCTTTTGAGTTAATTATCCACGCCACCTAGACGAAGTTCGCCTGAAAATGATCTGATTTGAAATTTCTGGGCATTTTGAGCACGGCATCACCCTACAGATTGTCCCATGCTCAAATTTGAACGAAAGTTATCACGATTATGACAACTGTTACGAATTAAGGTCAATAAAGAATTTAAAAGGCTATTAATACTGACCAGTGGATACTACTGCACTGTTTTCAGCCGTGTTCAAAGGTATTAGAATAAGGGCTGGCAGGATGTAAACGGAGAGTAAAAATAACGGTAACGGATAGTGAACAAAATAACGGTAACGAAAACGGAAACTGCAAACGGATATTGAAGTATAAAAGTTTCAAAAATGTTATATTTTTGTGGCAACACAATTGTAGCGTGCATATATTCACCGGTCTTTCAAAAGATTTTGCCGAAAATAAGGCGGATGCATCGTAATTTTTAAGATTTTGGATTAATTTTGGAATTTTAATATTTGATTTCGAACATCTGCAGAATCTGTAATGAAAAATTGTATGATATATACGTGATACATAACTAATGTTGAACGTAAAAACAACAAAATTTCCTTTATTTCTATACCGAAACGGAAGCGGAAACGCACACCGAATTTTACCGGAAAAGGAAACGAATATACAGTTACACCCTGGGAGTAGGGTATTCAAAATGCCGATTTCGTTACGAATTTCGACTCGAAACTGTTCAGCTCAGTCTCAAATCACTTGATCAGGCCATAATCCACTGGTAGTCGGTCCAAGGCTCCGCGTTCCACTTGTGACTAATAAAACAAGCACTAACCTTAATGTTTTTGATCTCCGATTCAGGAACAAACGGAATGCCCAGCGATCCAGATCGTTCGAATTTGTTTCGAAACGAGCGTCGTTTAGTTTCTTTCGTTTCCATAATACTCTTCATTGCTTCGAGTTCATCGTCACTAACAACACCCGCAGCAGCTGAATTGTTTCCGTTTGTCACGCCACCTTCACCAGAGCCACGTTTATGCGTTGAACCAATCGCAGTGTAACCGTTATGCATCGACTCAACAGAAGTACCATTTGGAATTGATCCAGATCTTACGCTGGTTTCGCTTTTGCTGGTTTTGTCCGAGGACACACCTGTCATATTCTACCGAATAGATCAAGGTTAGAATTCTGAATATTTTCAATTTTATATTATAAGCAAAACTTCTGTGAGTCTGCAAAAAACGAACCACAAAACACAAAGATGAATAGGAAATATTGAAGTCAAAATTACATGAACGCTTGAAGTCTAAGATGAAACATGGGCAACCATGCTTAACCTAAGTAGGACGTTTAGCCTGAGGTTTCTCTTATTGGAGCGATATTACTCCGTCTCTTCTAAAACTATTAATACGGTTCTTGTCACAGCAGTGGAGCGAAATGCAACCTAAGTACTGTAGTGACCCGAATAAGAGGGATGACTGATATTTATTTGGCCTCTCCACAGGGTACCATCCTTGTTATTCGGTTACGGACTGTTATTTATTTGTAACCCGCCATCCGCCGTCCTTCGTTACTGATATATTCGGTATTGCAACTATCCGTTGAATTAAACGTTTATTTATCTTGTAACAAAAGCTTGAGCGATAATGCAAGGTTATACTTTGGATTGTGATTTTCAAACCTTAAATATATACGCCTTTAAGTTTCGAGCTCAACTTTATTTGGTCCTGGAGTCATTTATGCGATACAATTAGGGATAATTGTCATTTATGGACTCTAATTAGGGTTTAGGGACTCTATCTGCTTACGGACTCTTACTAGGGATACAGACTCCTGTCGATCGGAACTCAAAATGTGGACACACCCCTCTTATTACCCCCCTCTTATTCGGGTCAATACAGTATGCGGGTTGTTATTTGGTCCCACAGTCATTTATGCACTACAATTAGAAATAACTGACATTTATGAACCGTAAGGTTTAGGAACTCTATCCGCTTACGGAGTCTTATCAAGGAGGCTGACTCTTATTATTGATTGGGTCTCAAAATGGGGACCTCAGTAACGCATGGCTTGAGCATTGGTTAAATTTGGAACGATTTGTCAGTTGAGCTACGTTACTCTTTGCCGATTGGTACGTGCACAAAGTTCACTTGAAAAATTTCAAACCTTAAAACTAAAAAAGTACGTAAACGTTTGAACACTGATTAATGTTTTTAGCAAATTTTGTTTAACGGACCTCCCAATATTGCAAGTTGCAAGCCCAAAATTTCATTTGGTGAAACAGCATGAAATAAAATGCAATATGCTAAACTTTAAATCTCAGTACTTTTCTGTTTACACGTACGGGTAATGGGTTCTGCTAGTGATGTGGAATGGACGGCAAAACCAGATCGGAAGTCTGCTAAAACGATTGCAATTTTACAGTTTTGATCCGCGACCTTAAAAGTTGTTAGAAAAGAAATCGGGTCAAATTTCTTGGAAACGCTAGTCACGTATAAACCGTGTAATTTTTCATTGCAGATATCTCAGTACCGTAGCATTTTAAACATCTTATATCAGCCTTGCTTTAGTACATATACGTATTAGACCGGATCGGTGTGAGTCGGTGCAACGTAACCTTGGACCGAACTTGGATTGGACCGTACCACAGCACTGAGATAGAACGAAAATCGGCCCTTGACTACACAATAGTGTTTACATTAAATAATTTAATATAGTGAAAAAGGCGCATTTAAAACACATGAATAGCTTTGATCCGCTCTGTAAAAACACTCTACTTAAAATACTATAGTTATAAATTATATACTAACTTTTTTAATTATAAGTGTACTGAATATTGAGTAAATCTCTGCTTAAATAATGTAAGTAAGTAAAACTACTGCTGTCATTTCCTGATTAATTAAGTAAATGTAAAGCTAAAAATTTTGTGTTTGCTAAAAATTAAGTAAAACTTTGCCAAGCACCATAGTTAAAGTAAAACCGACACTTAATTCGGCAACAGTTTTACTTAATTTTAAGTATATTTTTACGTGAGCGTTGAAAGTCAGCAAGAGATAAAAAATGAGGAAAAAACTCCAGTATGCAGTTTTATACAAGTTTCGCAGTTGCATGTTGTCCAAATTGATTAACATAGCGTTAATTTGTTTGCCATATACACACTAAATTCGTTGCCGTTTTACATTTAATGGATGATTCCAAACATTACAGTACTTATGATCGTACTTGCACATACTAAACACTGCACGTAAGAGCTCTTGTATACTTCCATCACATTTGCTTAAGCTCAGCTAAACGTTTAGGCTTAGCCTTAGGTATTGGTAAGCCTTAGAATACGTCAAGTCTATAAGCGTAAATACGGAGGGCATTTGTACGTGAGCCGTCCTGTAGAAACATTGCCAGTTACAGATTTTAAAAATTCACATTTCATACTGCTCGTTTGAAATTTTATATTTCAAGCTGTCACGCAGTTCACCTGGTTTGTCCAAGGTCGATACTGCGCTTTGTGAAGCCCGCCGTACCGAATACCGCTTAGCCGAAACGTTTAAATGGAACCCAGAACATGGTCCGCCCAGAGTTGTTATTGTTCACTAAAGACTGTGTGTCATCTGCAAGGTTGTTTCTCACAACATAAACCAATAATCAAAGCTTATTTTCGCTGAAAAACTTGTATTTTGTTAGCAAATGCGATAGTTTTAAAGAATCTAAACGTTTTGAAATGATTAGTATTTTGCTTGATTGTTACCAAGTTCGTCTAATAATTCGGTGGGTCAACGAGAATAAGGCCCTCCTAAGGGGCAGAGGCCCCCCAAAGGGGCAGGGTGCTAACCTCAGCACTGCGGGTCTATCTCACAGCATATTATTTAACCAATATATCACTTAAACGTTGAGCATTGCCGAAGTCAAAATTTTGGTATAAAAATAGATCATGACAAACTATGTGCCTTTACCCTGCGTCTGACGCAAACCCACGTCGCCATGTGTTGCGTTTCACACCATTTTAATTTTTTCCTCACAGAAAATACCGCAGTAACCTGTACAATGCATGACAAAAGTTTGATCACTTTTGTATAAATAAAAATTAATATTACAACACGCAACTGAAAAATTAATATTTCAAGAATCAACTGAAACGCATTGTGGTATTGTGAACAGATAGCGAAAAAACTTTGTTGTGTGAATATTGGTTGGTTCAAAATTCAAATTAGTATACTTTTCACTGCGGTGCCAGATGCAACCATAATTAAGTGAACAAGGTTTGTTCCCGAGATGAGACTAAATTTCGCTGAGCCAATTAAGCTTATAGCAGCGGTAAATTATAATGTTGCGCTGTTGCGAACCACAATATCGCTAGTAAACAGTATTGGCTTCGGGGCAAATTGTCAATGCAACAAGAAGTAGTTCGTGGATCCGGCGAGGAAATTTTTGTCAACCTAGAATTATTTTAACGCTGACGATAAAAGATTGAGCCCTTCATCTATTTTTTGTAGGTGTGGTCTTGGAATAGAATGTTGAAAAAGTTTAGTGGTGTTTCACATATTTTACAGATAAGAAATGTTGCGCCGTTTCGAAAACTTTCTAAATGTTGCAATTACTGAATTTTAGTTTGGATTGGTCCGTTGGGGAAGAATATGTAAAAAAATTAACGAGTTTGGGTACCGCCGAAGAGATCCAATAATGAAAATTTCAACAAAAATTTTGGCTTTCGGTAGTTCCGATGCGGGCTCCGATCCATACATCCCTCCATCTTAGATTCATCTTGGATGAATTAGTGCAATGTGTGAACCGAAACAATTGCTTATTCAACTGGTGCAAGTTTTGCAAGTGCAATACCATTTAACTTGTCTGTGTATAGAAAACACTTTAAAATATTATAATTCTAAAGATGGATACTAGTGCAGCACCGTATGTCGTCATATTTCACCACGATCCATCACCGTGCGGACTCGTATGCGAACAATCCGCATACTGCACGATGACGTCCTGCGGTGAAAAGTGCCGGACAATTTTAAAAATTTTAAAAAGCATAGTGCCGCCCTGATAATTAAGTGCAGTTGTACCATCTACAGCAAATATAGTTTCACAAGCTTGGAACTAAATTGTCAGCAAGCATATTGCGAAGTTTTGAAATTGCCGAAATAGTTATTTCTTGCTTACTCGTATTGAACGCGGCTATGGTTTAAGCGAGACTTTAAATTATTCATAAGTTATTTGCAAAAATTCACGCGTCAACGACTTATTAGCTATGAATAAGTCTGGCTTTATGATATTAATAATACAACAAAACATGCCTGCCGACATTCGACAGTAAAATCCTGACAACTACTGGATCATAGCAGCCGCTAACTGAATAATTTTTAAAGCTTGTAGCTAACATGCCAGAGGAGTGAGCAATAATTTTCAGACGGGTGGCATTATGATGGGTTCTGCGTTTGAGTTCATTTTTAAGGACGTCCATATCCCGAAACCTTAGACCCGGTGTTGTTTTACTTGAGCGTCAATTTCAAAATCATTTTTATGCAACACAACTTTTTTCTTAAATTAATGTGATATTTTAAATTGTCGGCATTCATACATAATTCTATATAATCTTTCGTTTATGACAAAAATAAAGCGTCAATTTCACTATTTATTAAACTCTTATGATTCGAAATATAGTCATCAAATTTTAATAACAACCTATCATCTTGAGAAGCTGATACATTTGCCGTAAAAAAACCAGCCAGTTTTTGCTTAACACAATCGACGCCATACCATTTCATCTATAAAATTTAAGACAAAACTGAAACCAAGAATCGCCACCTGAGGGACACACAAATTTTAAAACGCGCGAATCAGGAAAATTTTTCCAAACATAGAAATTCTTTAATTCTGTCGCTAACATTTTTCGCCAGGGAGGAGACCAAAATGTTCGTACAGGCGTGAGTTCCCACGGCGAGTACCGTCTGTAGTTGCAGCTTGTCTTGTGTAGGACGCTCACAAAATACAAAAACAGTCGAGCAACTGAGTGCGAACGCCGTAATTTTTAACTCAAAGACGGTTTAAAAAACAAAACTATAATATCTTTATGATTTGAGAATATCGGTCAATATCAAGAAAAATCGATATCTTTAATGCGCACACCCCGGATACACGGGCGTATACAACGGGAGGAAGAGAACGGATATATCCCCTAACGAAAGTTGTGGAAAGACAAGAAAACTCGCACCTTTTACAGGCTTTGAAGTAACCTTCTGGATCCTACTGGTCGTAAGACTTCTTTTACATGAAGTTATAATCTCCCGAACTGAAGTTCTGGCCAACGCCCATGACAGGAAATGAACCGATTAGTGGAGCGCCTATTGTTTAAATGGTACGTTTTGCCGGCATAGAAATCTGACGCCGCGATAAAAAAGATTTGATTGCATTCACCCATTTGCCATCCGTTTTGTGCTAAAGGTGCTTATATAAATGGCCTAGTTTTTATCTTTTACTCATATATACAACTATTACGATTATTATTCTCTATTCTTCGAAACGAATCTATATAAAAGACGTGGTGTTAACTGGCGAAATTATGGATTTTATTATATAAAAGTATCATTTTAAGCAATAGTAGATCATGTGATTTATGTTATGTTGACAAACAATGCGTTTTCTCACGGTATTTTGTACTGAAGGCACCTGACATTTTTTGGACGTTATTTGTTGGGATTGCCATATATTTATGTTCACATTGGGATTTTGAAATGTTTTTGCATACTGGAGCTTACGAACTCCTCTGATTTCGTTCGACACCAAATTTGAATTTTTGAAAATTGATTTTTTGAGGTCCAAGATTCATTCGTGAGCAATTTAATATCATTGAACTCAGCTCTGTAAACTGAGTGGAAAGATATGTTGTATAACTTTTTGACAAGACCTTAAAAAATAGAATCCACAAAAGTAATTTTTCACATATTTTGAACTTTGGGCTTGGAATGATTGGATGACCACTTCGAAGCTGCCCTGGCCGCCCCAGCTTTTGACAACACAGGCTTCGAAGTTTTCCTAGCAAAACATGTGCTTTCAAAGCTCTCCCGTACACAGCAAACATGCAGGATTCGAAGGTGCTCTGTTTCTCAAGCAATTGTAAACCTCGAAACTTCCCCGGTTTTCAAGCAAACATGATTGGTAGGAATTAGGAACCATATTGATTTTTACAAGGCCGAAGTTTCAACCACAGGAGCGAGTGCTTTTACTTGCACAGAATAGATTCTGGACCACTCACTAAGTGTACCTCAAGCTTCACATCAGAGCCAAACGAAAGCTGAGCCAAACGGATTACATCAAGCTATAACAAGATACTCGTTTTCGGTCAAAATTCATGTCGATTTCCGTTGTAGAAATATCTGGAAATTCGATATTTTATGCGACCAATGTATAGAACATGGCCCTAGCAGTAGCATAAGCATATTTCTAAGCTAAACAGATAGATAGATAAGTGATTGCATAGGATATACTGCCAAAATAGGCGCTCGCGTAGGCAAATTAAAAGTCGCCAATTGCGACATTCTTTGACCTTACATACTCAGCGCATCAGTATACATTTAACGTTATCCTTTCTCTGTCAATAACAAACATAAATTTTCTTTATGTTGAGGGAACTAATGTCTCTGACAGCTAATATTTTCCTACCAAAAAATTGCTATGCACCCATAATGATGTGATTATTGACCGAACCTCACGCTTACTTATTGGCAGTGCCGGTTCTGGTCCTGTAGAACTTCTACATGATCCACGCCTAGCTAATTCATTCGCTAAATTGTTACATGTTATATGGAAATGACCCCGAACCCTCACCAATAACACTTTATTAAATCCTTGGAAGTCCTTTTATTGCTAATCGACACTAATTTACAGTTTTCGACTTAATTTTAATACTAAGTAGGTCCTTCAATGCTGCATGACTATCTGATTCGATTAGTATTCTTTTCTCAACAATAAAATGCTCTGAGAAAATTCCAGAACCCGCTAAATTTCCTGTCGCACCTTTAGCTACAGAGCTATCAGTGTAACATACTATATCGTCTTTTTCCAGAAAATCTCTCACAAAATTGCTCCTGCATTTATTGCAATTTATAGTCAAACCACTTTTTGCACACCACTGATAGATCTTATTCAACGTTGATTGGACTCTTCTTACTGCTATTGTGTCATTTTCACTACTAGTTATAACTGCATTAGCTGAGTATGCTTGAACATTAATTTGAGAGCTATTACACTTGTGTAGGAGGTTGTTTACAGTCATTGTTCATAGTAGAGGCAACAATACGCCCCTTGTGGGTTACCTCTAACTGTTCTATATCTAACCATATCACCGCTTAAAACTGCTGTAGCCCATCTGTTAATCAGTAGTTCATTGAGTCTTAACTATCCAATTTAGCTTGAAAGCCTCAAAAGTCTTTTTAAAAAGAATCTAAATTGGAGCTATCAAAGGCATCCCAATGTCTATTAAAACGCACATCGTGTGTTTATTCTTGTCCATATTATTTTTTATTTTTGCAATGTAATTGCTCAACGCTGTCGTAGTACGTTTGCTTCTCTGATATGCGTGTTGGTTTTTATTGATCTTATTTTCAATCTGTTTTCTCAGCTATCTGTATACCAAGGCCTTTCAACAGAAAAGATGTAAGACAGATCGGCTTAAAACTCTTCATTTCTGTACAGTCATCTTTTCCGGGTTTTGGCAGGAAGACAACTTTGGCTTTTCTCCATAATCTTGGTATATATCCTATCATCAATGATGCTATATAAATCTTAATGAGTATTGGTAGAAGTATATCAATACCCACTTGTAAGAGTCTTAGCTGAATGCTATCTGCACCAGGCCCTTTTGAAGCGTTTAAAGTTTCCAATACTTCACCTAACTAAATTAGGTGTATCATTTCATTAATTAAACTTTTAGCTGCAGCACTCAATCTTGAAACATGCTTACAGTACAGATATTAATCTTATTTTCATCTTCATCTAAAACAGTTTCCAGAAAGTGGCTCATTAGGAGACGTTTTAAAGCTTCTCTACATGTCTGTTAATTCACCGTTACTTTTTTAACTTGCGTTAAATTCTGTTTCCAACTTTTTGAACAGATCTTTATGATTCTGTTGATATCTTTAACACTAGATAATTCCTCACAAAATTATTTCCGAGAATTCTTCTGTGCTTCTTAGATTTTTGCTTTGTACAATCTTTGTACTTTCCTATATTTAGACCAGTCTTTATCAGCGCAAAATGTAGTTGCATGACGAAAAAGTTTCCTGGCTTTCTTCCTTAACTGTTTCCACCAATGTAGTTTACTAGCAAAACCCTTGATAGCTGGAATAGCCTCTTTTGCTGACTCAACAATGAGACTGGACATAGAGACAACAGCCATGTCAGGTTCTTCCGTATCACAATATGCTTCATCTATTTCTCCAATGTCTAATGTACTTAAACTAATTTTGAAACATTCTTCGTTCATTTTCTCAACGTTTAATCTTGAATCAGTTGTTTCTTCCATACATTATAAACTAAATTCTATATATCTGTGATCTGAGAAAGTAGTTTCATCTAGAACTTTCCAATCTTTAATTAGATTACCGATATTAATGTCTGCTAATGTAATATCGAGGACATTTGATCTGCTTCGATTTAAAAAATTAGGTTCCGAACCTCTTTTGAGACTCTAAAATCTGTTTCAACAATATTGTCTATCATATCCTCTCCTCTCTTATCACAATCGTGCTGCCCCAGATTACATGGCGGGCATTTGCATCACATCCTATAATTAGTGTAATATTTCTGGTTTTACAGAAACTGACAGCTTCGATGAAAATATTTCAGGTGGTGGATCTTTGGTATCATATGGTAAGTAACTTAACATAACCTATATTCCCCCTTTGCCCTTTCACCGAAACATGCGAGCATATGAAAGTTTTTATCCCACTCACTGAATCTGATCTAAGTTTTCCTAATTCAACTATTGTCTCTTTGCAGCGCTGTAAGTTCACCTGCCTATTTTTAATCATGGTGATATCTGATGTTTAAGAAACTAAAGTTATGTAAAGACTTGACTCATATGAATTTGATTTTGCGAGGAGTCAAAGTATTAAGAGTCTAAAATTTGCTTATCCCTAGCAGGCTCTTCCATTTTTCAAAAAGAGACCCGGGTTAGCTTATAATAGGATCTAAACTGATGCGGGGTCCACGTTATAATTGGGGCAATCCGGAACATGTTTTGTCCCATGTTGATTTGACATTAACATAAAATTTTGTGATCTAAATAGCGGATATGACGACAAAATGTGAATGCCACATGCCATTGTCCTACAAATCCAGGATCTCAAGTGATCATCGCATACAAATAGCCATATGTCACATGACAGCACTGGACATTTATGCAAATATCATTATATTCCAAAAATTCTACCAAACATCACATGATATTAAGCAGGACAATGTTATTTGCGTGCACTAATAAAATAGCAAAAATTTAGGTAATATAGCGTTAAATGATAACCAATATTGAATTAGCTTGTATTTTTGGTTTCTGGTGAAAAATATTGTTATATATGTTCCTCAAGTACAAACAATTCAAATTCCAAATTTTAGCACATATGTCATGTTAAAGTACTGCAGACACTTCAAAACAGTTCATATGATATTGACAGACAATATTTCGAATATCATATGATATTGCAGTACAAACGCTGAATGTCACATAAGGATAGCAGACAATTAAAATTTTTTGAATTTGATAGTGGATGCAGACAAACTGTTACCCGCTATTGTAATAGGGACAAACGTGTTCCCGGTTGCTTTAGTTATAACTTGAACCCCGCATAAAGTCTTGATAATTTAAATGTTTTTGTAGCACTGCAGCTCTTTGACATATGTTGATGTCTCTCTTTTCGGCCCATGTTACTCAGAGGGGGGTTCCATTTACCCACGGGACAGCAATGAGAGAAATGTTTTTGCTGGGTTGGTCGGGACAGCTTCAAACCTATTTTTCTGATTCGGTCGGGACAGCTTCGAGCCTGTATTTTATTTCTGGTTTGTCGGTACAGCCGAGACAGCTTCGAACCAATGCATACTATATCATTTAAATTATATGAGCAACGTAAAATAACATTACCGTTAGTATGCGTCAAATTATAGTACAAACGCACAATTTCACCAGACCCGTAAAGTGAGGGGTTATCAAAAATTTGTTTTCCCAAAGTCTCATTTGCACGGATAATATACGAATTTCCCAAAACCCAATTTGGTATATCCCAATATCCCAAAATCCCGAGCGAAAAAAGCTGCGCCAAAAATCTCAATTTCCCGGGTAATATCCCAATTTTCAAAATCCCGAGCAGAAAGCTGCGTCCAAAACAGCAATTTCCCGGGTAATATCAAAATTTCCCAAAATCACAAGCGAAAAACGCTGTGCTCAAATTCGCAATTTCTCGGGTAATACCCAAATTTCCCAAAATCCAAATTTACCGGGTAATATCCCAATTTCCCAAAATCCCAAATTTCCCAATATCCTGATCCTTTCCCAGTTTCCCAAATCAAGAACGAAAAAGGCTGCGCCAAAATATCAATTTCCCGGGTAATATTCCAATTTTCCAAAATCCCAATTTTCATCCGTGGATTTTCGGAAGGACCTCTTCAGTACATGGGCCTTGGACCCTATACTTTTGCTGGGTCGGTCGGGACAGCCGGGACAGCTTTCGAGCTATATTTGTGTTGGGTGGGTCGAAACAGCTGGTACAGCTTTAAGCAAATGTTTTCGCTGAGTTGGTCGAAACGGTTTCAAGTCAATATTTTTGCTGGGTCGGTATATATAGCAGGAGAACGTCGAAGCATATATGTTTCCTGAAACTGAGCTGTCCCGGTAGTCCCA
This sequence comes from Enoplolaimus lenunculus, assembly GCA_030248215.1. NCBI lineage: Eukaryota > Metazoa > Nematoda > Enoplea > Enoplida > Thoracostomopsidae > Enoplolaimus > Enoplolaimus lenunculus. The sequence continues at coordinate 79,435 of JASANG010000994.1, read as the reverse complement.
TCAAAAATGTATTTAACACTTCTGTGCCCGCAAAATATATGCTACGAACCTATTTCAATATTTTGCTTAAATGTCTACAGATGAGCGTTTCTAGTGAATTAATTGATTAACTATTTGCCAAATAAAAACATTCTCCAAACATCAAAATCTTTCGTCATCCGTTTGTACAGGTTTGATTAAGGAAAGTATCAATTTTTTTATTAGTATCGGCGCATATAATAAAAGTTTTTCTTGGTAACCCAAAAAAATACGACTTTTATCTTGTAAATGTTGGTTGAATTGATTAGACGGCACCACTGAAAAATGACAAATTTACTCAATCTACAAAGCAGTTACGTTTGTTCCCCAAATCCTGGTTGCAGTTGTACAATCTGGGGCCTTTCTAAGGCTTCTGCAGAAAATTGACCTGCAGCTCATCCTACGAAAAATTTTTTGACGAAGGTTCGTGCAATTTGGGTACTTAGATGCTTAAAAACAAATTTGCGATGAAATGATAACACCAATTTAACATATTTTTATTGACTAACGTTTCACGAACTGCGGTGCCGGATCCTGTTTCTTCACATCCGCTTGCGCACTGCTAACTCCTTACCTTCGCTACATTTTCTTCTCGTTGCAAACAAATGATAGATCACTGTTATTTATATTTTGCAAAGACTCGAAGTTGTCCTGGCGGTCTCGCCCGACGCAGCAAAAACATAGGCCCAAAGCTGTCCTGGCTGTCCCTGCACACCCAACGAAAACACGCGTTCGAAGCTGTCAAGCTGAATGACCAGGTCAGTGAAATTACCAAGCTAATCGGGTGTGAATTTTCTCAGTGGATTTTAACTGTCATGCGCTAAAATCTTTGCACTCCCTTGAACTGCTTGCTTGCAGCTTACTTCGACTCTTTTCTTGTCGTCTGAAGTTTACCGGTGGGATTTCCATTCCGCTTGATCTGACCTTCCTCGAGGTAGATGGTACCTATGTCTGCCCCTGGAGGTAGATGGGAATTTTCCCTCTGCAGCTAGTTTCTTATTCTTTTTCTTCTGAGAACCGCTGAGACCGTGGCCTTTCATGTTGAGGCGATTTCGAGCGGCGTTTGGGAGGAAGCTTCTTCCAAATGTCGCTGAATTTCTGCCTAAGTTCAAAAATCTGTTTAAACTGATCAAACTCGCTCTGTCCAGCAGGTACAGCAAGCGTTGACGCTTCACCCTGCTGAACAGGACGAGCGTTGTTCGACTAACGAAGCCACTGCCTGCCCATTTAGAACAGCAGGTGCTGAGACCTCCACCTGAACAGGCATCATCAGTTGTAGTGACGTTTATACGAATACCAAGAGTCGATAACAAGAGTGTGCAACTTCCAAAAATACGCGTGGCATAAAAAGTACCACCGCGCGTTGCGTTTTGCCCATACCCCCCTTATTTAGGGGGGGTCAACTGCACACAGAACTCAGTTAAACCTAAATCAAAAATACAATCGAACAATGTTTGCACTGTGTATCGCAACAGTATTTGCCTGCGTTCAAGGTTTCAACACGCCCCCCCCAAATGAGGGGGGGGAGGGGCGCAACGCGTGCCGGGTACATTCTTTAATACTAAGAATGTACCCAGTTGCACACTCTTGTTATAAAGAGTGATCATCCACTCTTGGTAATACTAAGGGACTAAGCCCGTGGACCGGGCATTACTACGGCCGTCTTTGTTGTTGACGGCGCCACCGCTCGTCGCGATGGCATCATGCGCCGCTTCCAAAAATCCGTCATCACCTTCTTCGATTTTGTTCATATAATAGATTATAATGTAACTAATAGCTATTGTAGTGACCCGAATTAGAGGGAATCCCCATTTTGAGTCCCAATCTATAGGAGTCCGTATCCGTAATAAGTGTCCGTAAGCGTATAGATTCATCAAACTCTGATAGTCAATAAATTTGAATTGGCCGGATCGTTTTCCGGAGGGGCTGTCACACAGTAAGTTTAAGCTTTAGACAAAATTTTTTGCTTAGGTTTAGGTTAAGGCTTAGGAATAGGCTAATCCTTACGCTCATGCTTACACTTCAAAACGGTGAGTCGAGACTACACTTTGACTCACCAAGGCTTCGGCTTAGGAATATTGGCCTATGTAAAAATCAGGGGCGGATCGTTCTTCTGTGGGACTAGAATAGAGTAAGCTTAAGCTTTAGACTAATTTTCTTTCTTGGCTTATGCGGGGTTCACGTTATAACAGGGGCAGTTTGGGACACGTTTTGTTCCTATTAGACTATTGGGTAACATTTTGACTGCTTATAGACCCTATATTGTATTCATAAATTTGTATTTGTCTGCTATTAACATGTGGGGGTTGCCTTTTGTTCTTAAATATCATACGATATTCGAGGTGTTGTCTGTAAATATCATATGTTATGTTTTCAAATGTCTGCATACTTGGGGTAACATACCCAAATTGTCATGTTGAATATATATACTAGAATTTGAAATTTGCATTTTTGAATTCTGAAGCTTGTCGTTCCAAGCGATAGCAGATTTGTGCATCTGCCGTCCAAGTTTTCTTCATTTAACCCAAATATTACCTTGTCCCACTGAATATCATATGATATTCGTTGAAATTTTGAAATATCATATGATATTTGCATAATTATCTTACAGTATCTCGTGACATACCGTTCCTTGCACACATTGATCATTTGAGAGCGGTGGTTTGTAATGTCATATGTCATTCGAGTTTTGTCTGTTGACCCGATATAAGAGGAAGAGACCGAATTGTGGTTACTGGCCGAAAAAAACCAGGAAAAAATGTTTTTCCATTTATTCCGAGGGGGGTGGAAAAAATGGAATAAAATTAAACGATTCCTAAATATAATTAGCAACTAAATATGATATAAAATAATGTTTTTTAGATGACATGTAACTAATTTTCATGCAACAGGTTAACAGTGACCGTTTATATATGTCCACTACGACACAATATATGCCCAAAAAGAGCGAAAATTGCATCATATAAATATATAAATGGATTACAGAATTGAAGCTTTGCCATCAGATTCCATGTAAAAGTACATTTGCATCTTGTTCGGTTCACTTACCAGGTTTCGTCGACAGTAGAGCCAAAGTTAGGGCGCTCAAAATTGAAAGCCTGCTTTTACCCTATGATTTGACACAAGAATACGTCTAGCTTCAACCTCGTTTTGCTCGCGAGGTTGTAGCAATTGAGAGGCTTTGGAGTTAAAAACCCCAAAGTGTTTTGGGACTTAACATATACTTACAAAAACAAGTGTGACTTGTTTGGCTCGCTACACTCATTAGTTTCTGAAGTTCTGATGACCTCCTCCGGTTATTCCATGCCAAAACTTAAATTTTTAAAAAATTCGAACTTTAAGCGAAAAATTTTCAGTTTACTATCTATAACCCCTTCTCACATTGAGTTGCCAATAGGCAACTCAGCGCAGTGTACATACTTTAAATAATATACATCGCACCGTGTTTAACAATTGGGCCAATGTATAGCACAGGGGCTTCCAGTTTTCCACGGTGGAAAACTTATAACCAGGAGTGCAGCGCAGCCACTCCTGTACGACGGCTAAAGTTTCCGCTGATTTGGTAGAAAAATTAAAAAATTTAATGCCTAGATTTTACTCTGGGTAGGTAGGGAAATCTGAAGCATAGGTTTTGGTTGGAAAACGGGAAAAGCGGAAAATTGAAATGCCTAGATTTTTCCCCTGGGTTGGTAGGGAAAATCAGAAGCGTAGGTTTTGGTTCGAAAACGGGAAAAGTGGAAAATTGAAATGCCTAGATATTTTCTTGGTTAGTAAGAAATATCTGAAGCAAAGGTTTTGGCGGAAAAGCGGGAAAAGTGGAAAATTCAAGGGTAGGGCATAGGTTTTGGTTGGAAAACGGGAAAAGTGGAAAATTTTAATGCCTAGATTTTTACGCTGAGTTGGTAGGGAAATCTGAAGCATAGGTTTTGGTTGGAAAACGGGAAAAGTGGAAAATTCTAATGCCTAGATTTTTATTCTGGGTTGGTAGGGAACATCTGAAGCACAGGTTTTGGTTAGAAAACGGGAAAAGTGGAAAATTCTAATGCCTAGATTTTTTCGCTGGGCTGGTAGGGAAAACCTGAAGCAAAGGTTTCGGTAGGAAAACGGGAAAAGTGGAAAATTCTATTAATGCCTAGATTTTTTCGCTGGGTTGGTAGGGAAAATCTGAAGCACAGGTTTTGGTTGGAAAACGGGAAAAGTGGAAAATTGAAATGCCTAGATACTTTCTTGGTTAGTAAGAGAAATCTACTAAAGCGATGGTTGGAAAACGGGAAAAGTGGAAAATTCAAGCGTAGGGCATAGATTTTGGTTGGAAAACGGGAAAAGTGGAAAATTCTAATGCCTAGATTTTTCCCCTGGGTTGGTAAGGAAAATCTGAAGCATAGGTTTTGGTTGGAAAACGGGAAAAGTGGAAAATTCCAATGCCTAGATTTTTATTCTGGGTTGGTAGGGAAAACCTGAAGCAAAGGTTTCGGTTGGAAAACGGGAAAAGTGGAAAATTCTAATGCCTAGATTTTTTCGCTGGGTTGGTAGGGAAAATCTGAAGCATACGTTTTGATTGGAAAACGGGAAAAGTGGAAAATTTTAATGCCTAGATTTTTACGCTGAGTTGGTAGGGAAATCTGAAGCATAGGTTTTGGTTGGAAAACGGGAAAAGTGGAAAGTTCTAATGCCTAGATTTTTATTCAGGGTTGGCAGGGAACATCTGAAGCACAGGTTTTGGTTAGAAAACGGGAAAAGTGGAAAATTCTAATGCCTAGTTTTTTCCCCTGGGTTGGTAAGGAAAATCTGAAGCATAGGTTTTGGTTGGAAAACGGGAAAAGTGGAAAATTCCAATGCCTAGATTTTTTCGCTGGGTTGGTAGGGAAAACCTGAAGCAAAGGTTTCGGTAGGAAAGCGGGAAAAGTGGAAAATTCTAATGCCTAGATTTTTTCGCTGGGTTGGTAGGGAAAATCTGAAGCACAGGTTTTGGTTGGAAAACGGGAAAAGTGGAAAATTGAAATGCCTAGATACTTTCTTGGTTAGTAAGAGAAATCTATTAAAGCGATGGTTGGAAAACGGGAAAAGTGGAAAATTCAAGCGTAGGGCATAGATTTTGGTTGGAAAACGGGAAAAGTGGAAAATTCTAATGCCTAGATTTTTCCCCTGGGTTGGTAAGGAAAATCTGAAGCATAGGTTTTGGTTGGAAAACGGGAAAAGTGGAAAATTCCAATGCCTAGATTTTTATTCTGGGTTGGTAGGGAAAACCTGAAGCAAAGGTTTCGGTTGGAAAACGGGAAAAGTGGAAAATTCTAATGCCTAGATTTTTTCGCTGGGTTGGTAGGGAAAATCTGAAGCATACGTTTTGATTGGAAAACGGGAAAAGTCGAAAATTCCAATGCCTAGATTTTTATTTTGGGTTGGTAGGGAAAACCTGAAGCAAAGGTTTCGGTTGGAAAACGGGAAAAGTGGAAAATTCTAATGCCTAGATTTTTTTCGCCGGGTTGGTAGGGAAAACCTGAAGCAAACGTTTCGGTTGGAAAACGGGAAAAGTGGAAAATTAAAAGGCCTAGATTTACCTTAGGTTGGTAGGGAAAATCTGAAGCACAGGTTTTGGTTGGAAAACGGGAAAAGTGGAAAATTTAAAGGCCTAGATTTACCTTAGGTTGGTAGGGAAAATATGAATCATAGGTTTTGGTTGGAAAACGGGAAAAGTGGAAAATTTAAAGGCCTAGATTTACCTTAGGTTGGTAGGGAAAATCTGAACCATAGGTTTTGGTTGGAAAATGGGAAAAGTGGAAAATTTAAAGACCTAGATTTACCTCAGGTTGGTAGGGAAAATCTGAAGCACAGGTTTTGGTTGGAAAACGGGAAAAGTGGAAAATTGAAATGCCTAGATACTTTCTTGGTTAGTAAGAGAAATCTATTAAAGCGATGGTTGGAAAACGGGAAAAGTGGAAAATTCAAGCGTAGGGCATAGATTTCGGTTGGAAACGGGAAAAGTGGAAAATTCTAATGCCTAGATTTTTCCCCTGGGTTGGTAAGGAAAATCTGAAGCATAGGTTTTGGTTGGAAAACGGGAAAAGTGGAAAATTCCAATGCCTAGATTTTTATTCTGGGTTGGTAGGGAAAACCTGAAGCAAAGGTTTCGGTTGGAAAACGGGAAAAGTGGAAAATTCTAATGCTTAGATTTTTTCGCTGGGTTGGTAGGGAAAATCTGAAGCATACGTTTTGATTGGAAAACGGGAAAAGTCGAAAATTCCAATGCCTAGATTTTTATCCTGGGTTGGTAGGAAAAACCTGAAGCAAAGGTTTCGGTTTGAAAACGGGAAAAGTGGAAAATTCTAATGCCTAGATTTTTTTCGCCGGGTTGGTAGGGAAAACCTGAAGCAAACGTTTCGGTTGGAAAACGGGAAAAGTGGAAAATTAAAAGGCCTAAATTTACCTTAGGTTGGTAGGGAAAATCTGAAGCACGGGTTTTGGTTGGAAAACGGGAAAAGTGGAAAATTTAAAGGCCTAGATTTACCTTAGGTTGGTAGGGAAAATATGAATCATAGGTTTTGGTTGGAAAACGGGAAAAGTGGAAAATTTAAAGGCCTAGATTTACCTTAGGTTGGTAGGGAAAATCTGAACCATAGGTTTTGGTTGGAAAATGGGAAAAGTGGAAAATTTAAAGACCTAGATTTACCTTAGGTTGGTAGGGAAAATCTGAAGCATAGGTTTTGGTTGGAAAACGGGAAAAGTGGAAAATTTAAAGGTCTAGATTTACCTTCGGTTGGTAGGGAAAATCTGAAGCATAGGTTTTGGTTGGAAAATGGGAAAAGTGGAAAATTTAAAGGCCTAGATTTACCTTAGTTTGGTAGGGAAAATATGAAGCATAGGTTTTGGTTGGAAAATGGGAAAAGTGGAAAATGTAAAGCCTAGATTTACCTTAGGTTGGTAGGGAAAATCTGAAGCATAGGTTTTGGCTGGAAAAAGTGAAAAGTGGAAAATTTAAAGGCCTAGATTTACCTTAGGTTGGTAGGGAAAATATGAAGCATAGGTTTTGGTTGAAAAATGGGAAAAGTGCAAAATTTAAACGCCAAGATTTACCCTGGGTTGGAAGTCAGTGACGACCAAATTTGATATATATATGTATGTTTCCTCGGCTTTCCGGTCATAGCCAACAACGTCTTTAAAACAAATTAAAACTTTTTTACAACCTTAAGGCGTCACTCAAAGCGTCGACTTTGTTAACAAACTTGGCGAAGGTACGGAATATCGACCCCCCTATGATTTCATTAAAAACCACCCTATCCGACATAGTTTTATCCGCTGAGTTCAAAAATGTCATCCGCATCTCTGCGCGACGTCCGGTTCTTTAGTTATGGCAACCGGAATTTCCGCCTATTTAATACACACAATACACAATACTGAACGCACTTAACTGTACATATGTATATGTACAGCACATAGCTGTAGTATATCTACAAAAAATCAAGTTTCTTTAGTGGTTAGCTATTGGCTTGATCGGTTAAACGTTTGGTTTTCCGAACCTTTAGCACCTGTTGGGTCAAGGGATCGATTCCATCCTGAGAATAAGTTTTTCTCAATTTTTTTCTTTATTTTAAGATTTATCGCCTTATATTGCAATAAAAAAATAAAATATCAATTTCAAACTCCAAGATATCATTACGCGTAGCGCGCTAAGCACAATAACATATTTCGCCAGGGTCCATTTCCCCTTTGTCCAAATCGTTCCCTCCACATAAATTCATCACAAAGATTAGGTATCATTTCTCTGCAACCGGCGTATCGCGTTAATCTTTTCATGCGGCTCCAGTAGCTTTCAACTGCATTTGTGCACGTTCCTGTTGTGGGATCGACAAAATTGCGTGAGTGGTTAACTGTTTGGTGAATATACGGCGGGTTGACACCGGGAAGATTACCAAGTCCTCTGTATGCGGCCCACTCATCTGTCCAAATAGTTGTGCCTGGTAACACGAAGTTTTGAACAATAGGAATAAGTGTCTGTGTGTCCCTACGGTCCACAAGATGAATGAAACCGCGACACTGGGTTGTGTCATAAATGCCTAGGACCCACTGACATGGCACTAGTCTTCCACGTTGGTATTTTCTACGAGCCACAACACTCTCGTCTACTTGCACGATAACACCCGGACCGCCAAATCGAAAAAGATCAGGCGAATTCAGTAGCTCCGTACTGCAAAGTTCCCTGAATCTGTTCTACCACTGAATGAGCGTAGCTTTTCGAATTCCGGACAAACTAGACGCATTGCACACAGGAGTTTTATGCGACCAGTAGAATAAAATGAGTAGCAAATTGTCTAAGCTAAGGTTCGAATTTTCAAACACAGATGCTGAACGTACAGAAGCTCGCGAGCGACACCGTGGACAACGCCAGACGTAACCATCATTAAATTCCTAAAATATAGAGGTTTCAGGCATCAACCCTCGTAGGGAAGTTTCGCATTTTGTATTTTATCGTTTGGGCTACTCATGTAACGAATGTCACCTCTGATAGCAACCGTGAATCGCGACAGAACAGTAATTAAATAACATTGCGAGCGGAGCGAGCAAGATCCCGTACGAACTTCTAACAGTAGACAACATTATATACCGCCAAAATTGTAACTCTAAACCCAAATTGCGCAAAAAACCAAATTTACTTCAGATTCTCCGATTCTTGAGCGAACCCGACAGCAAGTGCGTTGCTTTAGCACGTCAATTTCGGCAAGCATCTCGATAACAGACCTTGTGTCACGTAAAATCAAATACAAATCGTCCATGGTTTCGATTCGGAAAACCTCGGGATAGCGCGGGAAAAAAGCCATTCTTAGCTAAGTGAACAGAAATAGTGCCAAATCTACCATGGTCCTGATCACCATTGAAAACAATTGAAAAGCTATTGTTCTTTTCATTGGAAACGTCAAAGAAATCATGAAACATATACTTCATTTTTTTAATTGGAATCGTTTGAAATTGATATTTTATCTTTTTATTGCAATATAAGGCGATAAATCTTAAAATAAAGAAAAAAATTGAGAAAAACTTATTCTCAGGATGGAATCGATCCCTTGACCCAACAGGTGCTAAAGGTTCGGAAAACCAAACGTTTAACCGATCAAGCCAATAGCTAACCACTAAAGAAACTTGATTTTCTGTAGATATACTACAGCTATGTGCTATACATATACATATGTACAGTTAAGTGCGTTCAGTATTGTGTACTGTGTGTATTAAATAGGCGGAAATTCCGGTTGCCATAACTAAAGAACCGGACGTCGTGCAGAGATGCGGATGACATTTTTGAACTCAGCGGATAAAACTATGTCGGATAGGGTGGTTTTTAATGAAATCCTAGGGGGGTCGATATTCCGTACCTTTGCCACAAACTTATGTTCTCATAATACTGGGTCACTCGGTGGTATCTTGTTTTGACCAATCTTGTGCTGGGACTATTATAATCTGATATATTTAATAGTAATGTATTATTTCGGGTAAATGCTCTGCTCATTTAGGTTTAACTGTGTAAAGTAGATTTTGTTCATTGCACTGTTCCGCTCCGCGGTTTCTTGTTTTGACCAGTGTCGAAATATATTGCCCGTTAGTTTGTAGGATGCAACCGGAGGTGAAAAATCAAAAGTAGCCGGAACCGGAGATGATGCCGCAGGCGAGGTGAAATCAGGTCGTTGAAATGATATTTAACTTGTTAATTTTAGCAAATATCTGCTGTGTTGTTAAATCGTTCCATTGGAATTTTCTACTTTCCCATTTTCCAAACAAAACCTATGCTTTAGATTTCGGGGAAGGAATTTTCAACTTTTCCCGTTTTAAAAATAAAACCAATGCTTCAGAATTTTCCTACCAACCCAGGGTAAATTTAGGCGTTTAAATTTTCCAATTTTCCCGTTTTCCAACCGAAACCTATGCTGCAGATTTTCCCTACCAACCAAGGGAAAATCTAGGCGTTTAAATTTTCCACTTTTCCCGTTTTCCAACCACAACCTATGCTTCAAATTTTCCCTACCAAGCCAGGAATAATGTAAGCTTTTAAAATTTCCACCTTTCCCGTTTTCCAAACAAACTTTTACACTACAGATTTTCCCTACCAACCAAGGGAAAATCAAGGCGTTCAAATTTTCCATTTTTCCCGTTTTCCAACCAAAACCTATGCTTCAAATTTTCCCTACCAACCCAGGAATAATGTAAGCTTTTAAATTTTCCACTTTTCCCGTTTTCCAAACAAACTTTACACTACAGATTTTCCCTACCGAACCAGGGAATATGCAGGCTTATGAATTTTCCACTTTTCCACAGCAAAACCTATGCCCGCGATTTTTCCTACGAACCAGTGAAAAATCAGGTCGTCATGCAGGAGTGGCTGCAATGCACTCCTGGTCGTAAGTTTTCCACCCTGGAAAAGTGGAAGCCCCTGATCTATACATGGGCCAACAATTGCAACACGTATACATAGTACTAAATCACCGCAAGACGTGAGAGCCCCTTCGGGCTCCAGCGTCAAGCTCCTATAGCTGAGTGGTGATGGTATACGGCTCCCACTCCAGTCACTGGAGATCGAATCCTATAATAAAAGTATGTCTCAGGGGAAATAGAAAATATTCATATGAGAAACGGTTAAGGACCCAATTTAATACTCCACTGGACTCAAAATGTTTGTCGAAAAATTACACAAATTATACACCTTTTGACACAGATTGCGGAGCTGAGACAAATATTGTTAAATGTTTCCCAATCAGACGTCTTCCTAACGAATCAGTGATATATAATTTGTCTAACTTTTCGAAAACAAATTTTTGGGTCCCAGGGGGCTGAACTTGTGGCATGATAATAGAATTTTTCAAAAATTCAGATTTGGGCATGGAATGATCAGAGGATGTCATCAGAAGGCCAAATATGCAAAAACTTTCAAAATGCAAGCATTTTTGGGCAAACGACGGCTAAGGGTGGGCTAACCGATCACTCAGGCAAAGAATGAATAAAATATATTTGAAACCTTTTTTATTTCAATATATCCGTTTTATTTATTTTGACCACTACCCGTTTGTGTTATTTTTATTATCCGTTTACACCCTGCAAGTTACGTATAAATTTTTGTTTGAGTTGATCAAAATTCTGCCGAAATCTGGCAGAAATTTGGATGCGAGTCTTTTTTCTGTAACATTGTAAAAAGACCGGTGAGCATAGGCATGCTCAATTGTAGACAGAAAATGACGTCGTGCTAGCTGCCACTATCGTGATCAGCACAAACATAATTTTGAGAAGTTAACTTAACAAAGTCCTAGATATGCAACCATCAAAAATGCTGCATGCCGCTCATGATTTAAAAATAAAATCGCAAATTATTTTAGTATATTTCCGATATTACGTTATTAAATTTGTGGGGCTTTAAAGCATAGCAATAAATTTAAACGACTAAACTACTTAAACATCAAAGAAACGCCAATGTGAATAGTCAAACTGCGACAGTGGTGGCATAACAGGCACTGGTGAAACAGGCGAAGTACTTAAGCAACAGTTGCCGAAAATTGTTTATAAACTCTGCACAAACTGTTCGTCACATCAAGCAGAAAATATGCCGTTGGTTTTTTGTATAGGTATCGCAATAACATTCGCAGTGGCCGCGAAGACACATACAACTACGAACCAAAGCAGAACGAATACAAGAGATAAGACTTAATTAAGGAGCGAGTCTTTTTGGTACTGTATGGGAATGGGAATATTTCGCAAAAACCCACCGCAGGTTTTGCCAAAACCCACCGAATGTTTTATTTTAGCGAATGAAAAATCACACGCCAAGCAACATATATTATTACCTAAAATCAGCATCAATTAGTATCTAATAACAGGCAGACGCTTTTTAAAGTAATGTTTCCGGACGCATTTTCTTCTCTGCATGAAAACCATCAAATACTTAACTCTACTGTTTGTGATAACAAATTTTGCTACATAACCAGTATAATCAGGCTTCTCAGGTCAAAAATAACGTAACTCCGTTTCAAGTTTCCGATAACACAAAAGATTCAAATCCCGACCTTAACTCTAGATAAATTTCATGCATACAAGACAAGTGGAATTATATACCGTATAAAAATCCGTTCCAAACACAAAATAATATGTTTGTCTATTTAAATATTTAATATTTTAAGTGCGTTGTTCTTGTCAATCACAAATGAAGCACCCGTGGTATAATAGAATAAGGTAATATTGGTGATGATTCTGACAGTGTCATTGCAGTTGATGCACATTCTTCAGCTGCAACAGCGCTTGCAAAGCTATTAGATTCAGCGAGCACTTCTGATAAAGCAAACCACGTATCTTTGTCGAGTGGATCAAGCCGACACAAATCGCGTAAAACTTTTTCGGCCATTCGTGAATTCCTTTCGGCATGGTACGTCAGTGCAAGATGTCTGAGTGCTGGTAGATAGTGCGGATTTACACTGAGTGCACCAAGAAAACACGCCTTCGCGTCGTCATGTCTTTTTTGAAGCTAAAATCTTTATTTAGGCTATTGTACGCTTGCTCCCTCACATTTAAGATTAATGCTTAGTGCAAGTTTTTTCCGAAACCTAAACCATGGAACGAAAGTGTACGAATACAAGCCTTTATTCTTTTTTGAAAATTTTTGGTTCAAACTATACGGAGACATAATTGCATAACCAAATTAAAACTAAAACTCTGTATTAAACAAACTTATTAATCTATTGTAACTCACACAAATGGCATCAGTTTAAAATTATACATAAGTTGAATTTACCTCGTACACACGTCCTTTTAAATACAATGCTTGATGGGAACTAGGAAATGAACTCATAGCTTCATCAACGCAGCTATCAACATCGGACAAACGACCGGATTCCAAAAACAACTCTCCCAGTTCCAACCAGGTGTTTGCCTAAAGCAGATTTTTACAAGCTTTGGCCACTAAGCATGCCAATTTAGTACTCGAATTGGTATATATAACGGCCAATAATACACAAGGAATTTGACAATATTCACCAAAATATAGTTGATTCCTGGCTAAATTCTGAGCACCTCCAGACTAATGATCACAACAACCAGAATAAGAGGACTAAAAATAAACTAAAACCAATGATTTTAAATCTGCGCCCCGTCTATTTTACGTTTTTAATTGCAACAAAAATGCAAACCGTACCTGAAGCCGCCAAGCCGTCGCGCCAGACCGTTGGAAGCTAGAACCGGTCAGTCCTAGACTATCCGAAATTGTCGACGCCGCCGGCCCGTATTCAGACGGTGCTCCAGGTGCCCCGGTTGTTCCAGGAGGTGGGATATGCGCAGTGGAATTAGCGGCCGGAAAACTCCCAAGTGATATCGACACTCGGTCCATATCATCCGCATACGACGCCGATCCTCCTATGGTAACGTTGCTGGGCCCACCAACGCCCTGATAAGTTGCTCCAAACCCGGTTTGAGAACCAGCACTGGTAGATACTGCGACAGCACCTGTACTGCCACCAAGGCTGCCAGCACCCATTACTATACTGGGATTACCAGGGCTAGGGATCGAACCGGCAGCGCCTACAGGCGAAATAACATTTGTGCTTCCTAGATTAGATACTACACCTAAACGTCCTGGATGGCCTGAATTGATACCGCCTTCATGAACGCTGGTTTCTGATTCCTAAAAACACACGTTAAAACTCGGGTATTCTGATATACGTTAAGACTCAGGTATTCCAGTTCAACCAGTTATCATACAATTTACAGTCACACCGGCATTCTTATTCAATATACAATTACAATGAACATTATCCAAAAATATTTAAAGTACCTCATAGATGAACTACAACTGCATTAATGAATAGTTTTCAATTCAACATGCATTTTAGGATGAAACCAAGCAATTTTATTGCAGTTTTATTAAATATCAAAATTCTATTTTAGCTTTGTCATGCCTGCAATAATCTTTGATATCGGGTAAAAGTAAGCGCGTTGTAACCGCAATTGCGATTACTGCGACTGAGTTTTTGTTACGTAAATAAATAGGACCGAAAAACGTTTTGCCCAAGGTATTCGGACAGCGTAAACAGGAGAAAACCCGGGCGTAAACAGGAGAAAACCCGGGGTATATACATTTGAAGTCACCATGTATAAATGTAGTACAGGATGTTGCTGCGTATGTCGAGCTTTTAGGAAAAGACGCGTTTAACTTTTCAATGCCATAAATATTGATAAAAAAGTCATAATCACAATTCCAGGATACAAACCATTCCCAACAATTTGAATACGCTTACCTGAGATATATTATGAACTTGATCGGGAACGCAAAATGGTTCGCGTTTCCAGAACAATAAGAGATCTTTGGCAGATAGCGCCGCTTCAAACGGTAATCCGATGTTAGTTTCGAGCTTCATGCGTAGAACAATGAGGCCAAAATGGTTGGGATGATTTGCAAGCGCTTCTGTCACCAGTTCTAATGCATCGGCGTGACAGCAGCGCGCAGTTAAAATGAGTGCAAGCAACAGCATTGACGCTGCATGGTCAGGACACAGGTTAAGAGATTTATTGCAAAACGAAGTTGCTTCGTCTAAATTATTACGGGCAACAATTACCGGGGCCACTATGTAAGCTATACATATAAGCGTGGAGCACAAGCCTCCCTGTAACGTGATTTTAACGCCTAGCATATAATTGTTTAAAAGTTGTAACATACATGTAGCAGTCTAAAACACACCTCTAGTAATTGTGTTGTGATCAGAAACAAGACCAATTAAGAGTATACATAAGATAAAAACACCATTTTGTCACAAAACGTTTCAGTCTTTAAGAAACACTTCAGACAAGTCTCACCCAAGTCTCTAGCAATTGCCGCTTGTAAGCCAGCAAAAAACCAGCCCATGTGATCGTTTGAGTCTCGGAGCGTAACGAAACCAAAAAACTCGGCAGCTTCTGTCTCTTTGAGCCGCCGTTCGCGAAACGTTGGCATTGTTTGAGCGAGAAGGCTATGACCGAGTCCTAAGAACAAATATCCTCGGCCAGTTAGCCAGCCGCCATGGCACAAATCGACGGCGCGTTGCGCAAGCGCAATACCTTCGTCGTATCGGCACAGCTGTTCAATGCACAATTTCGCAGCAAACAAATGAGTTAATGCGTCTTTGGGCTCAATTTTTAAACATTGTGCTAAGATTGACGCGGAACGTGAAGGCCTGCACTGACATATAAGACTGAGCGCAAACTGAAACCAAATATACGAATCGTCGTAGGCGAATTTCATAGCACGTTCCCAGATATCGGACAAAAAGTGATACTGTCGAATTGACGAGAGCGCAAGGGTGAGCAGATTTTGAACCGCTTTCACTTGGAGCAACGAATGAGCGCGTGCGTCACGGAAGTCGTCAGATCGAGACAGAACTGCTTCCCGACAAACTATTGAATCCGATAACAGCAGCAACAGTAACACTTCTTCTGTACGATTGGAAGGAACAAACGTAGGATCATAAAGATAGCGGCCAGCGATTGATGCTAAAGTAAATTATGCTCAACGATCACAGACAATGAAGATATTGATAAATAAAAACATCAAAAGACAATGGCGAATAATAAATAGAACAAAATATCATCCGACCAGCGCGGGTAGCGGACCTGCATATAGATATTACGTGCTCTTGTCGAAACCTTGACTCTGTCGAGCTGCAAAATATTCTTTTAAGACAAAATTTGTCAGCATTAAACGAGTTAACAGCCGTCGAAATTCATGCTCAACATACCAGGAGAAGGCGCTGTAAGTGGTCCGGCGGCCGACGGCAGCCGAGCTGCTTCCGGGCCCCGGTACGCGCTATACGGCACTCCACGGAGTAAGACTTCAGCCAGCTGGCGTGCTAGTGACTGCTGTATGGTTTGCGCCGGCCGACGATCAAGGCCACGAACCAGAGTGCGATATCGATCAATGCCTGCGTCGATCATTTTGTGTTTCATATAAAATATTGGCACACGTTGGACTGCAGTTTCGACCAAATCACCGATACGTTCAGTACTAATGGCACTATGAGCTGACTGAGCAGCAGCGCCTGCTGAGATTGCAGCAGATGACGCAGAGCCGCCTACGCCTGAAGAACCGCCTGACGCGGCCGACTGTGGCAGTTTATTCATCGAACCGGCAACTGAACCTATTGGCACCTACAAATAGATCATACATGCCGTTTTGTAAACGTCTATATAATCCCAATTTTCATACAAAATCTGTGGTGCTCAGTTGCTCTGAAATTATGATGCAACTTGGGAACTGGGCAATCAAAAACAATACAAGATTTGCTGATTACACCAGTAATAAAGATTTAACCTGTCGTTGTCGTCGTGCTATCTGAGAACCAATAACCTCAGAGTGAAAACAACTCAATACCGAGAGCTCGGCAGAAAGAGTTATCAATCCTCAAAAAATGGGTAGCAATAATGTACAAGCAATAATCTACACAGCAGCACTTGTGTCCTTCGCGTGTCGTGTTTGCAAACAAAACACTCAAATGGCATGGATATAACTCTTAGGAATGTGTTTTTAAATCAATTATATTATATAGTAATGAATAAATTTGTAACCTGTATTCTAACCACTGAACCGTCACTTGTATAAGATCCGGTGTTGCGTTCTAAAGTTGCAGTAGCACTAGAACCACCGGCGCCGCCTGAGACAGTAAGAGAGTTAACTGCAGACATGGAATGTTGTTGACTTCGTTCAATTTCTTGCATATATATTACGGCAAGTTCCGCAGATTTTTCAAAATTTGCCACAATTTGTTCATCACGAGTTTGTTTTTGAAACTTAGACGATGACTTTGCAGGCAGTTTGTCCATACAAAGGCCTTTGATCGCGTACGCTTCGCAGACCAATCTAAACGTTATACATACGTATATAACTTACGTAAGGCACGAACGTTATTAAAAATAATTTGTACAAAAGCGTCGTATAGTTTTGAGCTTACCACACCAACAACAAGTTATTAGTTTCTCAACGTGTTTAAACATTCATTTAACCGCTGTAATTATAATTCATTTAATGCTTGATTACCGTAAAGTTCTTAGTGACTTCCAATCCACAGTTTGTTTATCTAAACCGGACTTGCTAATATCACTTATCGCATCTTCATAAGAAGCACATAAATAATGATACTTCGCCATTAATAAATGTGCTTCTAGCGACAAGTCAAATTTAAGGTCGTTGCTGTCGAACACTTCATTCAACGATTTTTTCACCTGAAGCAAACTGACAAATAATTTCGCTTCAGATTTCCAACAAGCATATCGTAAGCATGTAGGCGGAACTATAATGATGCTGAGTTGTAGTGAATACATGGATAGGTATTTTATGACACACAGAATCTAATATACGTCCGCAAAATTCAAGCTTTAAAATATTTTACCTAATACGACCTGATTAGTGCGTATATTAAATATTATACTGATGTAACTCGTGCGTATATTTCGAACTTAAATTTTGGTTAAATGTTCTGATCTGGGTACGATCAACGTCAACTATCAAAGTCAATGCACATTGGAAGGTTTAATTTTGAATGTTTCGACGTCTTCGTGCGACCAATATACAAAACTTGTTTAGAGTTTGGCTAGAGTATATTACTAATTTCTTCTATAGTAACTAATTTACATGTATATTGTTGCAAAACCAACCTTTTTTAATACATCTTTATTCGCATGATCGGGAACTGGAAATGATGCTTGTCGTTCCACAAACCTTTCAAGCTCCGTTTCAGCCATCAAAAAGTGTGTCAAATATTGAATCCCAGAGCCAGATTCCTTGATTTGCGGCAATATCTCAACAAGACGTTCCCAGTTTTGTTCAGCCCTCAAACGCGTTATTTCCGATTCAAGTCGCTGGCCTTTAAGCTTTGACATGATTTAACAGATATAATTTGCCGGATTCGAGAAGTTTACAATTTTCCTCAAATTTCAAGGTTAGGGCTAGTACATATTTATAGAGATTTCTTTGTGATAGTCAAGGTAGATTCATTAATAAAATTATTTACTCATATAAACTGTATAGTAGAGAAATATTTAACCTTTCTACCCACTGTGGTTTCCGGTGAGCGAATCCATATAATATTAAGTTTAAATAAAATTAAATATTTTTATTTCAAAATTAAAATTTGCTGCAAGAAAATAAATTTTATATTTAGTGCTATACTTGGTGAGGTCGCTCTTTCACGCCGTGGTAGCAGAGAGATGGAGCGGTCTTAGTTTAGGGGAAAACGGGCAGTTTGGGGGATGGAGAGTGACAATCTAAGGTTGGTTTCTCAAATAATTAAGTTTCATTTTATTAATTTTTAATTAGTTGTTTCACTTTTGTAGTATTGCACCGGTCAGAGTGGGGCGGTGTTCGGATAGCACCACTGTTTTTGTGAGGACAGGTCACTTGCAGGTGAGCGTCTGGGGAGTTGTTCAGTGGCGGGGTGATATCTTTTGTGGGTCATTGATTATAGCGTCTAGACTTCTAGCACGACGCTATTTGATGTCTTAAGTATTCTATGTTTCCGATTTGCTATGTTTTTTTATATTTTCTATGTTATCAGTTGCATAATTGCTGTATATAGAGTCTACGTACAAAATGTGAATATTCTGCAAGTATTTCCGGAACGCTTTATTTTGAATCTTGGAACTATTTGGGGCAGGGATCTGTTAAATAGTACTAAATCAATTGCCAATTGTCGGTAGTTAGTAACTAGCACACAGTCCTTTGCTTGCGCGCTGTCCTATGTCTCAGGTCTGTTAGACTCTTAAGGTTGTTTGTCACTAAACTGTAGGTCTACAAGACCGATCACTCTGTTGTAAAATAGGAGTGATCTGTTTATAGAATATTAGTGATTATGTGGAGTATTACTGCTCCTCGGGAGACGTCCTCCGCCACCCGCGCGGCCCAGTCCAGCAGGGGCGGATAAATTCCCCGTAAAAGGCCCTTAGTGGACTCCCTTGTGTACAACATGTACAATGTACACCTTCTAGGTGGGGTAGATTACTGTTGTCGTTTAGCATTTGTAGACACGTCACTTTAAACATTCCCTGTTGCAGCCTAGAAGGAACGCTCTTTGAAAGTGTTTCGGGGAGTGCTCTCTAGGGGAGGGGAGAGCTGGCGTGAGGAACATCCAGAGTAGATGCCTAGTCACCCGCTTCGACACCGTACGGAATTTGTACCGCTTAAACTCTTATTTTAATTGTTATTTTTATTATGTTTTTTGTAATTTTTTAAAAAAATGTATTACGAATATGTACTCGGTAATATTGTATGATAATATTGTGCCCGTGCAATGGTTTAGTAGAATAGGGGTCTCTGTTGTGTTTGTTTTGCTTAACTTAATTAGCCCCTTTTGCGCCGTCCACACATTACACGATTTTTTGTGCTGATATATCGTTTATTTTATGGTTTGATTTTTGTTTTTTTTAGTGTATTTTTTATTAATAATTGTAATATAAAATTTTGATGTCTATTTTATTTTGATGTTTTATGTATGTCTGTGCGATGGTACGATTACCTGCCCCTCCTGTGATCTTTGAATTACTTAAATGGGCTATTGATATTTTTTATTTACTACATATGAATTATAGCTTAGAATTTTCTTTTTCGATTGACGTTGTTCGTTTTTTTATGATGCGTGAAGTCTGAGTATTGTTTCATTTCGATTTCGCATGCTGCTGATTTTTCCTTTCCGACCGGAGAGTGCGCATTCCGCTAATAATATTATTTTCTTTATTTTTGACCTCGATTTGTTGCTTTTTCTTTGTTGACAGCTTTTCGCGAGATTGCTGTTCTGCTGTGGTTAGAGAGACGCGTGTTTGGGCATGAATTGTGGTTGAAATGTGCCTTCGTTCCTTTTTTTTTCTTGTTTTTTTTGTTTCCCTGGATCGCTTGCTTCGAATAGCGCGGTTGCATGGTGCCTGTTCGGTGAGATCTCTTGACCTGCTCGCGAGGTGTTTGTGGTGCTGATTTTTGCTGATTTTGCTGTCTGAGTGATTGCGAGCTTCTTGTGATTTGTGTGTTTTTTGCCTGTTTCGACTTGCTTTTGGTTTGTTTGTTTTTCTGTTTCTTCTGAGCTCTTGTTTTGGCGGGATCTTTTTGGATGATTTGTTTTCTTGCCGTCGGTTGCTTTTTTTGGTCCGCTCTGATGTGCGCGGTCGTTTGTCTTTTTGATCTTGTGATGGCTTTGATGTTTTCTCGGTTTTGTGCTTTGAGTTTTTTCTTGAGTGCTTTCTTCTGCGTTTGTCCTCTCGGGCGATTTGCTGGCGTGTTTTTTGGCTGCTGTTTTTTTTTTTGCGGTGTGTGCTTGAGTTCTTTCTTGAGTTGTGTTTTTTTTTCTCGAGATGCGGTTTTGGTTTTGCGTGTTGCGGGAGCGAGCTGGATGAGATTTGGAGATTTTGATTGCCGCTTCGATTTGGGCTGTTGTTTTTTGTTTTTTGTTTTTTTTTTGTTGTTTTTTTTCTTTGTGATTTTTTGTGTGATGTTGTCGTGCTGTTTGTGTCTGTGATGTTTGTTTTTGTTTGTTTTGAGCCGCTTGATTTGGAGCTTCTCTTTTGGTGTTTTTTTGTTTTTTTTTTTGATTGTTTTTTTTCTTTTGATTTTTGTGTGATGCTTGTCCGTGCTAGTTCGTGTCCCTGCGTGTTTGTTCTCTGAATTGCTATGAGACGTATATTTTGTTATCCCTCATTGAGTGAGACAGGCTGCTTTTTGGTGGATTGCAAAGGAGCAAGTGTACGCTTTAGACTTATATTTTGTTTATGCGTAGGCGTACGCTTAGGAGTAGACTTAGCATAAAACCTCACCGTATCCCATGTAAAAGAAAGAAACTAGGTAAAAGTGCCCCTAGAAGGGACAGATTGTGATATGTTTCGCTTGAAGCACGTAAAAGAGTTTAAACAATGGTAGTTAGACCATAGATCTGTAGGTAATGCTTATAATATTAGCTCCATAACTTCTATGAAAATTGTTGTCATCTATATCTTTGACGACTGTCTTTCGGTATTAACACGCTTGCGGTCAGTGAAACAAGAAACATATGGGCCCAACAAACTTTAATCTGTTAAGCTATAAATAGACACTATGGGTTTTCAAGGCGTTCTAAAGTACAACTCTCAACATGACTTTCGTATAACAGTCAGTTGCTTTTTAAAAGTTATCTCAATTGAGCGCCAGCAGAACATGTTCTTTGAAATATTTAGCAACGTTTGAATGGTATTTTCTAGATGAATAGCTTAAATATGTCACGGCACAGAACACAATTTGGAAAAGTTTCTCGACTTCACATCATCAAATTGTCATGGTAAAGATAGGTAAAATAGTCGAGCACGTATGAGTGACATTTTTTATTCGATAATCAATAGACGCAATTTGTAATCTTGCAATATTGAAAATTAACTAATAAGTTTTAGAAACATAAATATTTTAACTCAAAAAATATCCTCTTCCAATGAAGAATGCGAGATTAGATCACTTATAAACTGAACATTGTAAAACCTAACAAATGCTAAAATTAAGCTGATAGGTGATGTCCGCTGGGCCCATATGTTTCTTGTTTCACTGACCGCTTTTTTTTGTGTGGTTTTTTTTTTTTTTTTTTTTTTTTTTGGGGTTTTTGTTTGTTTGTGTTTTTTTTGTGTGTTTTGTTTTTTGTTTGTTTTGGGTTTTTGTTTGTGGTTTGTTTTTGTTTTATTTTTGTTGTTTGTTGTTTTGTTTTGTTTGTTTGTTTTTTTTTTTTGTTTTTTTGGGTGTTTTTTTTTTTTTTTTTTTTTTTTTTTTTTTTTTTTTTTGTTTTTAAGTTTCACTAAAAGAAGCTTAAATTTTTTATCACTGTTAGAACGCTGTTTAATGTTTTATTGTCTATTTTAAGCCTTACTTACACATTTATTTTCTTTCTAGCCTTGTATATCTCTATTCCGTGCTTCTCGCGAGCGCCCTATGTCATTGCCGGTTCCTTTTTTTACCTTATAGTATTATATTATTTATTGTTTTTTCAAAAGAAAGTTTGGACTTGCTGAGTGAGCTTTGGCGCTACGGATACGCGGTGGAGCGAGCGTGTACTCTACGGGTTTCCAGCTAGTTGAGAGTTTTTCTCTTTGTATACCACCCGTAGGGCAAGTCTCATTATCTGTTGTATCTTATTGGGTCAGCCACTTTGTGCAGAACCTTCTGGAATGTTATTGGTTTCTTCTGGTTGCGTCTTTCTGTGGGATATCGTCCGGAAATTGGGGATAAGAGGTATGAAAATCGAAAGAGTTGGAGAGCATGAAGAGGGTTCGAATGGGGTACGAACGTTGTGATAAGTTGGTGGTTGATTCTGATTTTGTTGTATAGGGCGTTTTTTTTTCTTCGCTTTTTAGTGTTTTTTCGTTTTAGGTTGTTAGTTTTTCTGTAGTTACATCTGATAGGTTTTATTTTATTTTTACTACGTTATAATTGTGTTGTTTTCTTTTCTACGTATTCTATTTTTTTTTTTAAACTGTTTGATTTGTTGGGTTTGTGGGTTTCGCGTCTGCGTATTTCTTGTCTAGGAGATGCGAATCGATGCTTTGCCTGATATGATATCACATAAAAGAGAAGGAATACACTTCACGTGTTTTGTTTTCGTTTGTTATGTCTAGGTTATTTAGTTTCTTTTTTTTTGTTTTTTTCCCCGCCCCGCATTTCCCCAAAAGTTTTAATGAAAGAGCGTAAGATATGAATGAATTTATATTGCACCACCTGGTTGATACTTGTTTTTTTTGCTTGGAAAAATATTGTTTTGGGGCTTTTTGTGAAATTTTGTTTTAATAATTTTGCTAATCTTTTGAGTTTTGGGGGTGTGCTCTTTTGTTGGGTGTTATTGAGACCGTTGCGATGTTCTTCGTTATACGAGGGAACGATATCGAGTATCTGATGTTCGAATTCTGAACTTTAGAATGGTAATGGTTTCGTCTTTCAGAGGAATATCGGACTAAAACCGAATAAAGAGGTAATAAAATTGAACATCAAGGATTTAAAAGAATGTTATAATTGGAAACACAAGTCGTTAGAACTTTGTGATTCAGTATGAATAAATAATACAGATGTTGCTGTTTCCAGGCGATTTTTAGTATTCGCTCAGAAAAGACTTTTCGTTTTATGGAGTTAAATCTGATATAAATACATATGATTAGTACTTCGTTCGTTTCTCGTATTCTAGTTTGGTTTCGTATTCTAAGTTTTGCATTAAAATTTAACACCGGCTTGATTTATTAAAGCGAGTTTGGCGTGCTTCAAAGTCTTAAAAAGGAGATTCGAACATATGCATAAACTGATAACAAAAGAAAGAAAGAATAATTTTTGTTGTATTGTAGTAATTGTTTGTTGCTCGACCCGTGTTTTGAGAATCGGATTTTAAACTTTTTTTGCGAATTTCATCTTGTCATTTTTTTTTTTTTTTTTTAATTTTTTTAATTTTTTCTTTTTTTTTTTTTTTTTTTTTTTTTATTTTCTTTTTTTTGTAAGCATGTGAGACATACTTGTATTGGTGCAAATGCAATATATGCAATGCACATTGTATAGTATGCTTGCTGCTAGTATACGGTCACCATATATAGTCGACGATAGAAGCAGTTGGATAGGCGGGCTACGTGGCGCAGTGGTCGAGCAGTGTTGGTGTACGTGGTGTAGCATATGTCTGCATAGTGTACGTAATGTGAGAACATACAACACGTGCACATATCGCGTTAGAGAAAATTAAAATATCGGCCGCGTGGTGTGATGGGTAGCGCGCTTGACTCGCGAGGGAGAGGTCCATGTTTCGGAGAAATTAAGGAGAAAAACCCTGTATATTCGCAGTATTTCGAGGTAGGGGGTCGTGCCGCCCGGTGCGTACCTGGACTGTCATTGGCAGGCTAGGGTACGACGTTTTTTAGTTCTGAGTTCTTGCAGCTGAAAATGAGGGACGTTCTTCGATGTTTCGATTCCGTGACCCATAGTCTAGCGCACCTCCACTGAGACCCACGCCGTAACACAATTAGCTGCTCAGTTTTGACGTTTTTTTGCTTTATGAGACTCTCAACTCTCAACATTGCACTCATTTATTTTGGGTGTTCCATAGTTATACTGCTTGCTGCTGCGTATGAAGGCACATCATATGCAACAGTCTTTGATCGATGATTTTGCCTCTATGCAGGAGCATGTCACACGTATTATTGCCATATTTTTGTGTTTTTGGCAGATGTTAAGTGAGTATAAAGTTGGTATTATTGTGAATACTAGAATTTGGGATGAATGAAATGTTTAATGCTGGGCCAGATGAAAACGCGCTGTGTGAATTTCAACCAGTAATCTCTTGGCGTGTTACAGAAGATGAAGTTAGTTGCTGAGTCTGCCAAATGTTGATTTGTAAGAAAATTTTTAGATCCGCCAATGGTTGCGTTAATTTTAAACTTTACCCAAACTAATAATTGGTTTTCGAATGAATGTTCAGTGTAAAGCGCAGTTTATAAGGCTGCGAACGTAGATTGCTGTACTTAATACTTATTCCGTTGTTGACTTGCGACATGATGTAAAATGTTGGTAAATTGTAAATAAAATGATGTATTTTGAGCGGTTTAAGTGTTTTATTTTTAGACTCTACAGGAAGCGTCGGCCAAGTACAACAAAACTGTATTGCATTCAGGTCAGTTTTCATTTTAATAAACGATAGAGAAATGATATAGACACCTAAGCTTAAGTTATTGGCAAACTTTCTGGCTTCTCCACAACTTGAAAATTTCCGCCGGCGTTTCCTGGGGGGCAGCTGATTTTGCTGGGGGGTAGTTTTCCGGGGGGGGGGGGCAGATGATCTGGGGGGTCCTGGGGGGCAGGCTTAAAATTTTGCAAACCGACTTTTTGGACCATTTTTTTCATTCTAGACCGTGTTTCCAACTCAACTGAAGATTATTCATCGCTCAACATGACAAAAATTTCTCGCAAACGCTAATAACAATAATTTTAACTAATATTACGTATATACTGACAATTTAACCAGAAGTTGAAAGAAGCACAATTATATAAAATATAGATAATCTATAATTGAAACTGCGATTAATATATATTTTGTATATTAGTCACAGCTTCAGTTTATCATAAGGCTCAGGAGGGTTGAACTTGCTGCTGCAAGGTACTTTCGAATGCTGTATGCCCTGAAGCGGTGTTTATATAATTGTGTTTTTTTCAGTTCATTATTGAATTGTATTAGTTACTACGGGTATTTGTAACGCTATTAAAAATTAAAAATTATGAGTACTCAGCGTAATATAAAATCATTTTGTCGAATGTCCGCCTCAAAAGAAGTCCAGGTCTTTACGTTTTAACATTGAAAATTTTTGACCTAGACAAGTCCTGGGGGGCCCCCAGCGCGGCCGAAAATTCGCCGGGGGGCTTTCCTGGGGGCGGCAAAATTTTCGCCGGGGGAAAGTAAAAATTTCGAAAAGTGCTGGGCCCCCCCGCCCCCCGCTGTGGAGAAGCCAGACTTTGCTAAACCCGTAAATTTAGCAAAAAATAGGATTTCGTTTTGATATAATTACACCTACGTCGTAATTTATAGCACCTCCTCTGCGTTCAAAACATGATCTTTAAAGCAGGGTGGCGCCTAATCCACGATTTGACCGAATTCGAATTCATTGCTAATTTGCCGAATCCGAATCCGAATCTTGAAAGTTGCAAATTTCGGATATATCTATAATTTGTTTCAGAATATCAATGTTATGCCAGCAGCATAACTTTTAAACGCTAACATATTTCATGGCCACCCTCAGTTCCAAGTTTTGTCGAAATAAAAAATATTGATTTATATAACAAGTTATGTAAAAATTTATTGTTTAAAAATGAAACAAACATATTGCCGAACATTGTTGGATTCGGTTTTTTACATTCGAATCGGAACGGCAAATTTGCCGAATCCGAATCCGAACATTGTTGCCGCCCTACTGTGAATGTGAAGGTACTCTAAAATACTCAAAAATTCATGCGAATGTCAACGCACCTGCCAGACTACAGAAATACATATTTAGATAATTTCTCGGGGCTAGGTTTCGAGTATGACATGTGCAGGTGAATACTTTGTTTATCTGGCCTATCAGTCTTCGTAGGATTGGTACGAGCTTCAGAACTTTTTCCTACACAGCAAGTAAATCGGGTTGCGGGTGGGTTCAAACTATCGGTCTCCTAGGTTCTAAGCTGACGCTCTACTACTTCGCGACGTAGCCCGCTTCACCGACTAATTTTATATTCTACTATAAGTCCACAGTATGCTGCGGGCAAGCATACAATATATAGTGTATTGCATTACAGTATTTGCACCTAATGAACAGCTTACGTGACCCAATTTTCACTAAGGTTGTTATTACTAAGTCTAAAACGCGCAATCAGACCGCCTTTCCAACGGCTTTTCTCTGAAACTATATGTCGATACGTATGGAGCAGGCAAGAATACGATATATAGCGCACTTCATCACAGCTGCACTTAATGGCAAAGCATGGCTCATGCTTACATAGCCTTACCGGATTCCGGATACTTACGGTAATGGTCCCGAATTTCATAAAACTGCGTTTTGCTAGTAAGAGCCATTAACATGGTGCAGCGATTGGCGATTGCATTTATGGGCAAATCAGGAAGTTCAAGTTTTGATACGCGTAAGTAAAAATAAATAATTCATTCTAACAATTAATTCTTATTTAGTAAACATATATTGCGTAACTCAAACGCTTCATACAGTGCAGTAAAAATTCGCAATCCAGATCCGGTTCCAGTAAAAAATTCGCAATCCAGATCCGGTTCCAGTAAAAAATTCCCAATCAAGATCCGGTTCGAGTAGCCGATAAATTAATATCGAGTGGCATCCTGCCAGATTGCGCAATTTTCCAAAATTTTTAGATTTTTGCATCTTTAGAATTATGGGTTTATTGTAGAAGCTGATAGCTTTCGCCAAGAATTAATCCTAATCTGTTGTTCATGAAAAGTGACCACCGCAATATATTACATTGCGCTCTTTGATTTAGTTGTCAGTGCACTGGCATCAATATTTGGTTCTGCAGCACCACATTCATTTCTGGATCATATTGAACATCGTTATCTGACGAAATGTGCCGTATCACGGTGTGTTTGTTTGTATGCTTTATTGTAAACGGCCTCTCAAGTACTAACTTGTGTTGTCTGGAATTGTTCAGAATGGTTTATATACACAAAAGAATTGATGAAGCACTCATTGAACCCAAGATGAACTACATATGCGTAATAATTCAGTTAGTGTTCACGCAGAAGCGTTATTTTTTCTTGTTTCGTTTTGATACCTATACAGCAGAACAGACTTTCACTGTGAAATTGTTGAACGCGAACCAAAATAGTTCATCGAAATAACGTCTTAGAAGGCTTTCATACTGTGATTAATATAACTTGAAATTATTCGTTACAGATGTGGGACAATGATTGCGTTGCTGACTGGTAACAGCTTAGATGTTAGGTAAGTTTGCCGTAATTTGAAGTGTTCACGCGTTTGAATGGTTTTCAAATCACCGGCAGATCATTTGTAGTAGCGAAATCCTGTGCTGTAAAGGATAGCCAAAGTGCATACCCTAATGTGAACCATAGGAATACCTGTTAAATTTGCATGCATATTTTTCAGTTTAATTACCTGCCAGCAGGGTGCAAAGTGAAACTGTATTATATTGGAATCGGAATCGGAACAGCAAATTTTGCGACTGTACGAAAACATTGTATTAAAAATATAATGTTGATTTAGGGTGTCTGTTGGCTGACAACATATTTCAAAAACGTCACCTGAACAAATTGGCGATGTTTTTTGGTTTTGTAAAGCTAAACTACAATCAATTGTTCATAAGTTGATTCATCGGAAGCAATATAATAGATAAATGATGCAGAATTTTTATACAAAATACGTATCACAAGTTGGATTAAAACTAAAATTTCAAAAATTCGAATCTGATTGGTTGTGTAATCGGAAACGAAATCGGAACTAACCGGAATTTCAGTTGCACCCTGCCTGCCAGGGCCAGTCCGTAGCTTGATTGGATGACTCACCGCTTGTTGATGTTGTGGTGCATCAATGCTGCTCTTGCTCTTTCGTTTCCAGGTTGCGAAAAACGGCCATCACCTTCAATCGCGTACACAGGTCCACTTATATTAGGTGTGTGGGGTAGCCTTTGCAGTGGAACGGATGGAGGACATTGCAGGGCACATGTCCATTGCCTCGGGTTTGATTCGCGGCATATAGTTGTTCATTATGTCGCAATATGCAGAGCGACAGAGTTTTTTGTGGTCTCGACCAAAAACCGAAACTCGAGACCGAAACTTAAGGTCTCGTCAATTTTTTACCGTTACCGGAAATAAATCATTTTAGCAAAAGTTTTGAATATTTTTTGTTTCACGTTTTTGCTTTAGCGCAATAAACCTAAAAAGCACAACAAAATTATATTTTTTATGTTTTTCACCACTTACGAACAGTGGCGCAAGTAAAATAATCACAAAACTTTAAACACATAAAAAGATTATACCTTGATGTATCGGTGTAATATCTTCTGGTTTTGTTTGCAATTTAGTTGTGTGGTATTGAGAGCAAGTAAATGTTCAAAAGGCAAGTAAAAACAAATTTTTGTACTGCTTTTTTAAGTTTACCGTATTGGGAGAAACAAATATTACCTTTACTGAATAAAGTATTGAAACCAAGGATATATTGAGTTTTGAAAATTACACTGAAATAACAATGATTGCTGAAACAGTGAAAAATTCATATAAAAATCAAGAATTGCACTAGTCGTCCGTTTATTCTGAACGTTGAATTAAAACGGGTACTTGTCTTGTTCCTTGACCTCGGTTCGAAAACTAACGAGACTCAAAAACGATACCGAGACATCCAAATACGGAGACTTGCCGCGGTCGACATCGCGCATCCTGACATCCCTGCCACTTAATGTCTTAAATATCATTTCGACACTTATTTGTTCTGTTTCACTCAATTTGCTTTAATGCAGTAATGGATGGTAGAAATATTTGCATGCACATTATAGATGTTCAAAAAATGATTATGCTTCTGCTGTGGGCTGTTGTAACGGTACGTTCATTAAAACATTTTTTCGGTGACGGTTTTTCAATTTTATCTGTTTTCATTTTTAAACACTACTGAAGATAGAACAAATATTTTATTGACGAATGTATCACTTGCTGAATATACTCACTTATATCCCAGAAATACAGACAGTGTCATTATTTTTGCTTAAAGTATTTAGGTAGTTTTTAGTACTGGAAGACAACCACGCAGTAAGAAGAAACTTGTGGTGGACAGCATCTTCTCAACTGGTCTGCATGTCGCGTAGTGTACCCGTTATTGATATTTTCGATTCTGCAGCAAACTATTGTTATAGCATAATGTTGGTATGTTTAATGTTTTCACTTGGGGTGTATATAAAGTATGAGAGATTTTTTGGTGCTTTAAGGAGCCGGGTATGAAGCCTGTAAAAACAGTTGTTTAAAAATTCACAAGGTTTTGCATTATTCAAAGAGGTTACTAGGTTAATGGTGATATAGAGTACGACGTCATCCAAATGGCATAAAATCATAGGAGTATATCTAGTGTACTTGTATTTTTTGAAACTAAGAGGACTACCTGAAATGCTTCCTAAGCCTCGGTTTTAGTTTATTATATTGTACACGGTTCGGCCAGTTTCATTTTTTTCGGATTTCAATAAGTGGGCTATATGTTGCAATTTGTAGGTTTCTGCTATCGAAGCGGCGATTTATGATTCGAACTCATGCATAACGTCGTTAGATTCCGGAGTTTATCACGGTAGTGGAAAGTGGAGTGATCAAATCTTTGTGTTGCAGCTTAACGGGTTTCTACATAGTTATTTTGTAGGGTAAGTTTGTGTTTGACTTGGCTTGGGGCAGTAGACATGTAATGATAGGGTTGTGTAATAGCTTTTGGTAACGTTTGGTGTTACCTTACGGTTACCGCATACGAAATGGGAACAAAGATTATTTTTATTTGCGGCGCATCGCGGCACAATAAGTACGGCAGAACTCCTTGTATTTGACTAAAATTAGCACTGTGTTAAGGTTTTGATTAAAATGTGCAATTGTATTCGGTATATTTAACGCTTAGATTTGCAAGTACAGGCTTTAGAACTAATTTAAGTTTGCATAATTGTTAATAGCTATTTTAAAGTTTAGAGGTGACGCTAACACATGCTAACCCATGTTTTTGTCTCTGTGTTTCTGCAAGTATAATTTCAAAACAGGGTATATTTTCTAGTGTGAGCTGAACATGGGGGAATTTGGATGAGTGAGAGGAGACCCTGCACCGGCGAAATGCCACAAAAGCTTCATAATGTTGTGTCATATCTACAAAACAATATTCTTAAAACTCCACATGACTAAAAACAATATATTTTGGGGTTGTAGGCGTGTAGTCGGATATCAAGCTGTGTTCGCAATTTGTTTGACACCGTTTCCCTATTATTCGTTGGCAACTGTTGTGAAATATGCACCGCCATATAGATTATTACTTGTTGGAGGCGATTCTGTTAAGTCTTTGTCAGTGGGGCTGGATCAGGTTGGTGGTAGCAGTTGTTTCCTTCAACAATTAGTGGTTTATTGATTAATCATAAGACTTGTTCGATGCTGACAACACACGAATGGCTAATTTGTGACACGATGTACTGTATTGTATTATTGTACAAATTATTAAATTTGTGTATGTTTTTGATTAGAGGACTGTGGTTTTGATTACAGGCATAAAATATAAATTATCAAAAAGAGAATTCAAGGTGTTTATGCACAAATTAACTTGATTCGTTTAAAGCCGTTTAAATGTTAAACTTTTCTTTTCGTACTAGAATCCGAATCACTCTGTTGTAGTGTTATGTGTGTCATTTCGGGATCGGTAGTATTTTCAATCGTTTTAGGCATGCATCATGTTGGTCTATTATATAATTTTGATTTATCTTGTTAAGATGGTAAATTGTCCTTTGGACGTTGGAATAACAGCGTGGCGGAAAGTTGATTCCGATACCACTGCGTCAGAGACTATTATACAACATTCGTCATATGAAGATACAAAAGTGGTAAATATTCTATGTTATTACGAAATATATTACGGGCAATAAATCTTGTTTTTGCTTTCTGTGTACAATGTTGTTGCAGCTGGTAGGTTTTGTCGCTCTCTGGCGAATGGTTAGACCAGTGGATTAATAATTTTATTAGTCGTGGAATTTAACATTGTTCAAACCACACTAAGATTTCTATGGAGCCGCTTTGATATATTTGGAAAATATCAGTCATTATCGAATGTTTGATTTAAACATAGATTTATATAACATATATTATTCTTTTTGTGAATTAAGTCACAGAAAAAGCATGACGTCGCTGATCGATTGCGCGTTGCTCTTGGACGTTGTTTTGGGTTAGAAAAAGTAGGAGTTGCAACTTTTGTCTTATTTATACAGTAGCACAAGCGCAGTGATTGTTAGTAGTCACGGGCATAAAATCTGCTTTTTGTCGTTGGTAGGTTATTAACTTTTATTTCATACGAATTCTGAAAGGCATCGTGTTGGGACATTGGAAAGCTTTTTAGCTTAATTTCCTAAGAATTCTTAAAGTTTCTGTTTTAACTAAATGATGCTCTACGTTTTAGTTTCAGTTTTGTTTTACATTAGTTTGCAATTATTGTTTAAGATCTGCATCATAAGCATGTCGCTCAACCATGATTTTACAAAACTTGCCACAGTTTGTAGTGATGGAAACGTAGTACTGTTTCAAGTGCCTTCATTGAAAATTATTAAACAGTTTGCGTACGATAACATTCCAATATCTCGGACAGCAAACGCGCCTTCTGATACTAGTGTATCTTCTGTGCCGAATGTCCACGAACACAATTTAAGCTTTGTTGATTGGTGGTCTGATACAGAAATTGTGCTTATGAATTCAGCTGGTGTTGTGACTGTGTTATCAATCTATTCGTTAACTGTTTCGTCTAAAATTGGATTGTTTAGAGTTTCGGCGAATTCTGAATTGTTGACTGATTATAATGGTCCTCTGGTGAGTAACGGTCAGCAGAACGCAGTTTCCCGGGGTGATGGAAGCTTTTACGTATTTAGCAAACTGAACACCGTGTCACAAAATTCGGCAGGCAATAATTTTGCCAATCATTGTGAT
The DNA here is from genome assembly GCA_030248215.1 of Enoplolaimus lenunculus. Lineage (NCBI taxonomy): Eukaryota > Metazoa > Nematoda > Enoplea > Enoplida > Thoracostomopsidae > Enoplolaimus > Enoplolaimus lenunculus. Next base: position 47,267 of record JASANG010000994.1, on the reverse strand, counting down.
TATCAATTGACATTGGCGAAAGCTATTACACCAGAAGAGTTGTTGAATAAGAAAATCGATATTGGACAGTACGACGAAGCTGTGACACTTGCTTTCCAGTATGGGTTAGATTGTGATCAGGTGTTCAAGAGGCAGTGGTGGCGGCTATGCGCAACAAGAGTGATCGCTGTTGAAGATATCGCGGACTGCTTGGTAAGAGCTTTAGGTGGATAGCAGGGGGCGGTGTCCCCTCGAAATATTTGGTGTTGTATACAGCAGATTTCAAAAAGTAAAAATGAAAAAAATGGAAAAACTTGCCAAAACAGAAAGACTTGCCCTCCCTCCGTAAAACATTTAAGGGACCGCCAGTGGTGGCTGGTTAATTTTTGTCTGGGCAACGACTTTAACCCCGTGTTTATGAATTTATATCACTAGTATCATGAGTTGATTGTGCCTCAAGGCAGGACTGTGCAAGTTACTAAAATTCTGCGGTACTAAATGTACCACCACGCGTTGCGTTTTTGCTCGAATTTTTCAATTTGAGGCTTTGCCGATCTCGCCTGCTTTAGTGTTATGTTTTTGAAAAACCCGTAATCTATAAACGTAGCAGCTTCTGTTTTTGTGAGTCTATATTTAGTGATATGGGCATGTCGAACATGCAACGCGTGCTGGGTCCATTCTCTTTTTACGCCTGCTCTATTACTATTATTATTGTTATTATTATTATTATTATTATATTATAGTATATTATATTTTTTCAGTCTAATATCGCGGACAAAAATTTTGTACTCGAGCAATGTTTGAGTGTGATTCCTAATGATATTGAAGTGTGTGACGCACTATTTCGTCATGGTCTGGATGTTTGCATGAAGCAAAAACAAACATCGAATAAAGTTGAAGGCACTGATGTTGCCGAAGAATTGTTGGACTATTACGTTAAACTGTTGGCGTTTTATCATGTACGTTACATAGTTTTCCCTGTATTGCGATATTTTAAAATGTTAAGATTCTGATGTGGAAACGGTGTATGTCTTTATCATGTGAACGTTGGTGTATGTCGATATGCTGCATTGCCGTTTATCTCAAGCTCAGCATGTGGAAAATTGTATATTTTTCAATATGAATGAATAGGTGGAATTTATGTACGATTGGTCGCATAATACCAATATATTGTCATCTGTGAACAGGGAGTGAACGATGCGTTCTTCATTTGTCGTTTGCAGTCCAAGGAGGTTCGCCACTTCCACAAGCCTGCGCCACAGATCTTCTATTCTTAGCGTCGTAGGTTTTGCTGGACATCGAAATAGGTGAGCAACATCATGTAATGTTGTGTTCCATGCTCGGTAGCTGTCTTGGATGTCCGTATTGATGCGTGTTATATTGTGATTGGTCACACGGCTCCAGCCCGACCTCAGCTTGGCGAGCACTGATCTTCTGTTCCTGCGTAGCGGTTTGTCAGCTACATTTGATTTGAAGAGGGTAGCTCTAAGAAGCATATTTGGTCTATTCACAGCTATGGCGTCTGCAACTGTTCTACGGTGTATGGTCTTCAGGCCTTGCCTGTAGGTTGTCATGTCGATTGCTGGTGAAGGTATAACGGGATTGCTGTCTTGCCGTTGTGATGTCACAATAGCACGAATGCTGCGTATCGTTTTGCACGGATCACAATGCTGTGACATGGATTGTCTTGCTTGTAGCAGCTGAGAATGAGCGGTCTCGGTAATTCTCGGTATTTGGCTTAGCTCGGTCTTGATTTTTGAGTCTTGGCAGATTTTAAACGGCCAAAAACTCCAGAACCAAGTTGTTATTTTTTATGCTCAACGTTCACAATGCACAGATATTACTATTTATTGATTTTTAATAAATCCAATTTTGGCAGGATTTTAGTTTGATTAGATAGGTTTTAGTTTCTTATTGTTTTTGTTGCGGCATTTTTATGTTTTCAGAAGCTTCATGCTACGCCCCAAAACGCAGAGCACTTTGATGGCACCACATTTAAGCAATATCGAGAAAAGCATGTTTTAGACTTGACTGTGCAGTTCGCTCATGTAAGTACCAGTCTGGCTATTTTAGTTTTTGTGTAATTAAATATGCGCATGAAAACCTAGGTATATGAAGCTAAAATATGTTTAAGCTATCTGTGCTTAGTTTAACCCTGCCAAACGAGCAAGATAAGATTAGTTTTCGAACAGAAACTTTATGCAAACAAGAATGGTTTGAAATACGTAGAGTGTCGTGTCGTAGTTGTAAAAATGTTCAACTCTGTTAAACACAGTTATAAAGCTTTCTTGGTTCGTTTGTTACATATAATATTGCTATTGCAACACATTGATGTCTTCTGTTAATAGTGGTCATAGCTGTTGTTTTATAGCATTCATAATCTACATTATTAAAGCAGTCATGCATATCATACATTTTGTTATCATTTTTCAAATACAGAATAAACTTTGCTTAGTTAACATTCCTGGCAAAATGCAAGCATAATTTTCACGAATGCAATGAGATTCTATGTGACAAAACTGACAACATGTTATATACTTTGACTAATAATATTTTATTTTAGAATGCGCAAACTGATGCAGTATTATGTTTGATGCAGACATTTACCAATGCGTTGTTGCCATTTTGGTAATTTCTTTAGACTCAATAAGTGTGAAAAATTTATATCTTTGTAGCGTAATTTTTGTGCGATTAGCTTGTTTGTGGATTTATCGTCATATAATGGTAATATGATTTAATGTGGTCTTGCTTGGTTTGTTTTATATTGTAACGGTCAATGCGCTGTTTCAGGTTGTTTGTGTTGGATTCTATCCCAGAAGTTGTCGACGTTAGTCAATACGAATCACTGTTACCAGGGTTTGAGTAAGCAGCTGTATTGCTATTGTGGTTGTATTTTGCTTTGCATTTTGCAGCTTGTATGTTGCAATATTTGTTACGAACGTGCTCTTCACCAATATTGCGCTGTATAGGTGAAGTCATGATCATGTCGACCTTATATGAGTAGGTATACTATAACTATAAGCTTGGTAGGGAATTCTAGAGCAGACAGTGGGCAGTAATACAGTCTGGCAGGCAGTGGCGCTGGCAGAACGTTCATTGATAAAGGATTTTTCTCATCGTTTGGCCTATATCCTGGACATTTATGTTGCGTTGTACAATATTGTTTTATTATGTTTCAGTTAAGTCGTAGCCGGGGGTTGAGGGTTCCGGGTCTGAACCACTCTTGTGAATTTTTTCAGGGCTTTTTAGACACCGCGCCAGCTTTCTACACAAGAAACCTCCTTTGCTTCGGCACTTTTACTGAACATAACAGCATTTCCAAAATCCTGGCTACGCCAGGTTCTGTCACTTAATGTTTCATTCAAACCGTCTGTAGTTGTGTCATTATTTGCAGGTGCAATCCGGCTCGTGTATCGTTTGCGGGAAATCACATCAATGCAAACAGTTTATTTGATAGTGTTAACCAACCGGAACCGAATGGACAGCGAGAAGATGTAAACATCCTTTGCATTAACTTATGGTGTGGGATGGAGTCATATTGTCAGATTCCATGCAACGATTTTTATAGGTGAGTAGATTATATTTTGGAAAAATTTCATCTAGTGTATATGCCATATTATACTTTTTGGTAAGGAAACGTGACTTTGAAAAATAATGTGAAAAAATTTTGCGTAATGAACATTTGGAGTAAATATTTTACCTTAATGCTGTTAAATTATACAGGCTGAACTCTGAGCTTTTATCGCAACGTGATTTGTTTGTTTCGTGGTATCAGAGACGAGCTCAGCTGATCTACGACTGGACAGAAATGCCCAGTATGGTGGTCGCGTTTCTTGCTGTTGTGGTGGAAAATAAAAAATTGACAGTAAGTTAAGTTTCTGCTCTGGATACGTTATCTGGTTTTATTATTAGTTATAGTATAATAGCAACATTGTAGTTAATGTGGTGTTGTACTTTATGTGTTGGTTACTATGCAGGTTTTGTGCAGTACACCCGGCCGTTTTTTGCATATTATTTTTCAAAAATTTAACGTTTGGCAGTGGTTTTGTTGCATGAACCAGTAACTTGATAAATTGTATATCAAACGTTATTGAGCTCAAGTTGGGATATTATGTATATTTTAGGAATTGTCAGAATTGCTTGATGAGTTCAAAACTTTGTGTTTGCTCAATTATGATGCAAAGTGCGAACAAGTTTCACTACAACATTTTCGCCGACTCAACGATGTCGATGTTGGCTTGCTTATGTTATCTCATGTTAGTTTCTGAATTATAGAGGAACCGGATGTGTACATTGTGATGCTGGAATTATTTGATTTGCGTAGAGGGATCCGTTTATTCAACTGGAATAGCTGTTAGCATGGATTTTTCATTAGACTCCTCAGATTGAAAAGTTACGCTTGTTGACTTGCTAGAAAATACAGTTGCTGTTTGTGATATTCGGTATCACAGTCGGATATATCAGGTATGCGGTAGGTTTGTACTGGAACCGGGTATCAAACCGGACCGGAGTCTGATATCCGGTCGCGCTTCGTGGTACTTAATTTTATACACGAACCCAAAATTGCGCTTAATTTAGTTATAACTCAGAACTTTTGGCGGTCCCTGCGTATTACAATATTATGTGGTTTATTTAAGTGAGGCGATTTTATTCATTTTCCCTGTGCACAAGTTGACTTTCCATAGTACAAGAAACACGCTTTTTCAAGTGTTTTTGCTCTTCAAACCAATAATTCTAAGTATGAAAACTGCTTAACCTAACCGCAGTTAATTTTTGATAATGTGTTTGTTTCAGGTACCCTACGATTATTTGAACGATAAAACCAATCAGTGGGTCATTCCGTATTTCAAGAAACGTTGTCAAAAATATGCTGACTCATCCTCTGGGATGTCATTGACAAAAATGTTATCTGATTTGTTAGTTCACGTTTCAAAGGAATCGCTTCGAATTCCCCTCGCGCTATTTCAGCAAATTAGAGTTGCTGACGTTGTAAGTGAACCTTCAATGAAATGATATGCAAAAAGTAATTTACTAGCACAAACCATACGGCTGAAAAACACAATAACTCAGATTAATCTATTGTATTAATTATCGCTTTAAAGTCCAACGGTAGAGCTGTTTTGAAGCTATATAATGGAAATTTGAGTTTTGGACATTATGTCTCCTGTTCCAAATGTAAGTTACTTTGCACAACATAATATAACCTGGAAAATATCTGGATTTCGTTTGGTATTTTTTTTCTGGCCGGATAGAATTTAGATTTAATATAATATTAGGGTTGATAAGAATGCTTGGCCTTAAAAACTTTTAAAGTGGCCGAGCTCATTACTGTATAGTGTGCTTGATTGTAATTACATCCCAGTTTCAGAGTCCTTGTGCTTTAACGTATTTTACGCCGTCGGAACAAATTGAACTATGTGAGCGTTGTTTGCGGCAGTTCACACGAGTTGATATTATTGATCACATGTTTAAGGTATATTATTATATCTTTTATGAAACTTGAATACACAAAACCCACTATGAATAGCATGTTTTGTTCATGGAACTGGGAAAACTTGGTAATGAAAACGCAAAACAGGTGACGAGCAGCATTTTATTTTGCGTTATAGTTCATTACAAGTAGTTTGGGGATGCATGGATATATTTTGCTAATGTTTTTGTAACTCATAAATCTCGTCTTAGCTTGGTAGCGTAACAAAGCAGTGTTTAAATTTACATTAAAATACCGAAATGGGAAACTCAGCGGCTGGTGTAAATATTTCTTGAGTAGTTTGTTGTTTTAGCTGTTTGCTTGCCTTCCGGAACTTAACAGTGACTGCTTGTCGAAGACAGGTAGAGAATCGTTGGAGCGAATGAATGCTATAATGTATGGTTTGGGTGTTTTTTCGGAATACGACATTGCGTTTGGCTATGCTGAATTTGAACAGATGTGTGCAAGCCAAACTGAATCGCTTTTGGCGTGTAAACGATTTGCACGAAAAGGTATGAGATTTGCTGGATTAAAATTGTGTTTGCGGACCATACGGGGCAAACTAAAACCAGTTTTAGCCTTGATTTGAAAGCCATTGTCATGTCATATACTTTGTCGCTTTTGTAAACTACTGTATTGATTTAAAATGCCGAATTACTTGCTTAACTCACCGTCATAAGTAAATACTTAGGTTGTTGAGCAAAAATTTATAAATAAAATGTCAATTCGGTGTAAAATAGTATGGCTGTAGTATGAATCACTTTGTTAGTATGCTGTATACAACTTTATGTTGAATTACCAGCGGATTTGTTCTTCTGTTTCAGGGAAACCAGACTGGCCGGAAGCAGAGTGGGCTGCACTTCATCTCAAAATGTCCCATTTGGCCAAGCGGTCATTCAAGCATGTCCCGCGCGATGCTATTGACCGATTGTTTGTGGAAGGTTTGCTATCAGCGGGTGATCGAGATAGAATTTCAATTGCAGCAAAATATTTGCATGGTGATCTGACCAACCCAAAAATTACTTCGATGCCTAGAAAATCGAAAACGATGACAGCGCTTGAAAATAGTACTAATGCGATTTATAACCGATTGACTGGATTTCAATCGCACAATAAAGTTTCTTCTGGTGAAGGTCAGCTTGGCTATCAAGAAAGCTTGGAGCTGGTTGCAGATGCTGTAAAAGGTAATCGAAAATGATGTAATTTGTTTGGCGTAGTGGCTTGTTTCTTAGTTACATGTGGGTTTTAAAAAGGGTGGCTAATAGAGGGGGGACTGGATACCAAAAAATGCTTGAGTCGAATGTCATAGTTTCTGGAGAGCAACGTAAGAAAAAAAGCACAATCAAGAGTCGTTTTACCTAGGGACCTATTTAAAAAATTAAAGAACTGCGACGGTTCAATATTTATAAATTATTATTTCAGATTATATAAATTCTTCGAGTGACGCTAGTGATGAGTCATTGGGTATGGCGGAACATATTTTGAAATTGGTGCCAGAGAAACCGGCCATTCTTCAAGCAGAAGCAGATTTGATTGAAGGAATTAAAATGCTTCGTAAGTTTACTCCGTGCATTTGCTATTATATATAATGCTATAGATAAGCGTGTAACGTGTGTTTACATGTTATATACGAGCGATCAAGCATGGCTGAATGGGGTTTTCCTCAAGGCAGTAATAAGGTAAAAGTTGCCCACACTCAAGATACCCCGGTATACGCCCGCTACCCTACTCTGTCGGACCCAGTGAATGCCTAGGGTATCACGGTCATATTTGAAAAGAAACAATAGACATGAATTTGAATGAGTTTTTGTGTTTATCGAACACAAGCCATATTGTTACCGGGCTTTGTGAGGTGTTGATCTAGTTTATAGGCTTTGCATATATTATGCTGATGTGTTCTACGGATTCCATCTCACGTTTACATTACATCGAGGACATAGCGGATATAGTTGAATAACCTGGTGTGTGCCCGAAAAGACCGCTGTGATCACTGTCTGAACTGCTATTAAAGTGCTACATTTTGGCGTGTTATATGCGTCATTAGCTCATTTTTGTCCAAAATTGGAATGTTAGCTTTTACTCAGATCATACTTAGGGCTGATTATATTTTTTAAATATTAAGTCAAAGATTCTTCTCGGAAAAATATTTTATTATGATTTGGTAAACTTGAGATGTGTTTAAGTGGTTAATTTTTGATTATAACTAGTTACATATTGTTACGTGTTTTTTCTTGAATTCAGTAATTCATTCAGTGTTAATATTCTTTCGTTGTAGATGGATATAATATTAATGTCCTACCAGTTCAACTTCGGATGGCTATCGACCCGTTTGTTTATGTTACTCGTGTGTTAGACGAAAATAGATCTTCGTTTAAGGAATTCGGAAAACTTCTGAAATTGTCTCGACTGATTGGGGTCGAAGGACATGTGAGTAGTTATTCAACTGGAGCGTGGCTGACCTTTACCGGAAACTTATTATAATGGGTCTGTGCAATGAATAGAAGTAAAAGTAGTTAATTCGACGGGTTTGAAACACTGAACAGTCATGATTAAGAATAAATATAATCTCAACAACAGCGGTCCCAAGGTTTGAGTTCGGGAGGAGGCCGGGCCGGTAGCCGGTCTTTGTTAAAAGTCATTTTTATGTTTTAGAACTGTTGTTTAAGCTAACGCTTTTCGGTATTATCGGTTCCCTAGAACGTTCCCTTTCAACCGCCACCAGTCAGTATACCTTTACTTTCGTTGAATTTGTAATTTTTATATTGTTGGCTAGCATGACGTAATGTATCTGTAATTAATAACTACTTCTTTTGTATTCAGGACACCGAAAATGGCGATAAACGCCGTAAATATCGGCTGATGACGTTGTGCGTTGAGCGAGCCATACAGTCGCGTCACTATACTATTGCAGCAAAGCTATGCCGTGAATTAATTGTTTTGGCATATCCTAGAGCTGAAATATCAACATTGATTTTAAAATTATCGAGCATAGATGAATATACAGACATAGAAACTAAATTGAACCTCTTAAATAGTGCTTTATGCGACTGTTCAGCAGATAATATTGAACGAATTATGGTGACAGCTTGTAGTATAAAGGTTAGTATTTTCTACTTATTTATAAAGTAGATTTTTTCAGTCGTGTAACGTAGAGTAATCAATAAAGTTTTTACGTTTTCTGGAAGAGTACGAAGGTTTTAAAGGAGAAAAGCAATTGAAGAAGGTCTGAATGGTTCTTCCTAGCGAACAACTTGCATTCTTAATCGAGTAATACTCGTTTGTCTATCTACTTAAATAGTAATTTGAGTTTGGATTCAGGGTTTCCTTGATGGTAAATGTTAGTATTAATTACCGTGGGTGATGCCAATTTGCTAATGGCAACATCGAGATTGCGTTTCGGTTTCTACCGGTATCGGATATTAGCTAGAAAGGGCAACTAAATTTATGCATTGTTTGAAGTATTTGAGTTGTTTAAAAGTGCATTTTTGCTGAATTTCAATTAGAAATGCAATCGCAGCGATATATGTATTAAAGAGAGCAGTTTTATAAAATTTAGGTCTGCCACCGTAAATATCCGTTTGCCAGATCCCGTTTTATTCATCATAGAGATTTGCTAAAAAAATTTCCTTATATTAAACCGGGACCAGAACGTTCCCCAGTTTCAGCTGCAATTAATCGAGCAATCGTTACATACTGCTGTGGACGATCTGATAAAATTACCTGAGGTTGTTGTTCAAGCGTCAGGTGCGCAACAGCTGGTCAGCGGTGTGGTTACCGGTGCTACCCGTTCGGTGTCACCACCGCGTCCCTCTGAGAATTTAGAACGAAAGTTGAGAAATGTGGAAAATCAATTGCGCGATATGCCCTTGACATTGAGCAGTGGCGACATTTCGAATGCTGTTGCGGCTAATAAACGTTTGGAACTGTTTGGCAGGAATGGTGAGGTTTTTGAATAATTTACATTTACAGCGTATTTGACAGTGTTCTTAAATGACTGTTGCAGCTTTTGTCACAAGTTTTGGCAGCTGTCAATATGTACAAAGAAATTTTAGTTTTGATATTAATTATACGAATAAGTACTGTAATAAACATGACGCAACTGAATGTTGGGTTTAGCTTTTCATAATTTTAATACAGCCAACCCTGCTGGCATTTGACACCTGTCATAAATATATAATTGCAAAGTTAAGTTCTGAGAGTATATTTTCCAGCAAAACTTATACGTGCAAGTTGCAGCTGAAAGAGGAGTTTTCAATTAAATAAGAAATGTCGATCTATCATTAAAATAGCAAAACTTATGCTACTGTATATTTAAGTAATCTGCTTTCTGCATAACGGCAAACATGTTGGTATTTTTCATATGACTCTAAAGGCATGAGTCTCTTTGCTTTGTAGTGGCCTGTAGTTGATTGTCTTATTGGCATTGTGCAATTCTTAGGTTTGCCCCAACACAATACCGAACTATTCCATCGTTCCGCCAACGCGCTGCGCGCTGTATCTCTTGTATCTATGCTTGAACAATTTGAAAAACTTCAACCAGATGTTGCCTTGATGTTGCGAGATGCGTATTTAAACGGCCTTGCCAAATTGTCTTTTGAAAATGATCTAGGTTAGTTTATTTTGTTCTGTTGTTAAGTGACTAAATAATGGGCGGGTTTCTAAATGCGTTCGTCTTACTCAAGTAATGCTTAAGTACCTGCATAAGCCTAGAAAGGAATGCAGAGTTTTGCTTTGACGAAGGTGGATACTTTGAACCAGAAATCTGCGCAATCTAAATTTAGTCGACTTTTCTAGACCGCTGCAGTGATGATTTCTGTTCGAAATGACAGAAATAAATATGTCAAGGAAGACTGTTAATGTTAAAAGGAAAAACATTGTAGGGACAAAATTATAGTAGTAATACTGACTTGGCGTGATTAACTTTATTTTTTCTCGAAAAGATGTATTCATCTTTGTTACGTTTGATCCGGTCGCACCCTGGTGTTGACTTACCAGATTTAAAGCACGCAGCCACGCTTAAACAGAGTTTTAAAAATCCAGCTATTGCGTTTACGATCAAGACGCTTATGTGTCGTAAAATTTGTACACTTTCCAACGCAAAGTAAGGATTTGCGTTAAATACGATGAATCATGTTATTCGGGCTTTTAACGTTTTGTTAAAAATCACGTGTATACAATATACATTATTGACAAGCTGGTTTGTTATTTTGTACATTGTGTTTTAGAATTAGCAATGACGTTTTTGCTTGCTGTTAACGACAAATCAACGGTCAAACGTGGATGTTTTTCAAATTTACAACAGAATAGTCTATCGCCTGTTTTTCTGGAATTTGTGCTATATTATTACGCTATTTGTATTCTATCTCATTGCGAATCGGGTGTCACCGTTGAACAAGTGTTTATGTCTGAACCACGGCAATTAATAGAATATTGTGTTGAGTTTGTTCGTAGCCAACAACAATTTGAAGACAACTGCCAACAGTTCGTTGGAATTTTTAATTCGTACCTGCAACGTCTCGAATATAGTTGGACTGCAGCTACAGTACAACAGATTTCAAACGGTTAGATATTTTGTTTTGGTTTAGTCTATGGAGCGTTGTGGTTGGTTGCGGCAGGTAAACTTGGGTATAAATGTTGCTTGTCATGTTTTCCGGACAAGCCTGCGGTGTTTTGTTTCTTAAAACATGATGGATTGGTGTCGAACTTAGCTTGTGGTTCAGTATATGGGAACCCGACGCAACAAGTCGTTTACTTTGCTTTTGAAAAACTTTGCTAAGTATTCTTGTAGTTTTATCTGGTTAAATTTTGAAGTATGTCTTTGAATGAACCATTTTAGTTGTGATGGTTCAGTTAATTTTTTTACATAACAAACACATGGCTGTTTAGGTGCGTTTTGCATGAAATAACTATTGTAACAGTACTGTTTTACTTTGTTCAGACGTTGATGTTTCACGCTTTTACGAAGATACTGAATATCGGAAAGACACAATACTGGGACTAGCGATGTGAGTTTGTAAATATTTAGATTTGGGTTTAAAGGAAGATGAAACATACATTTGTAGTAGTGTTTTTTACATTGATTCTGATGTTACATAAAAATTCAAGTTGGTTCCATTTATTATTAAGTTTATTTATGTTTATTTCTACAAATTTGGTTTTTATTGCTCGTTATGAAATGTTGACTACAGGCAATTATGTGCATTGTAAAACATTTAACATTGAATTATGCAGTTTCTTGATGGCAATAATATCTTTTTCGTGAAATGCATATCAGATGCATTATGTTGTTTATCGTCAGGGCTGACGGTGAAGAGACGCTTAAAACAGCATTCAGTCTGGCAAAATCGTTTGACATTCCTACGATCGAAGTTGCACTTGCTCATGTTGAATATTTGCTCACGGATTCTGGGTAGTTATTAGTGATGTTATGGAAAATTACTTAGCATTTACAACTAAGCAATGTATTCAGGTGGAATAGAATAAGTTTCTTGCTATGACTAGTTGTTGTTGTTGTTCTTTCAACGCAGGCTCCTAAGTATATTGCTTAGCAGAGCCAGAGCTTCACCCCATTACGCTCATTTGACAGTTAGGGTTGCTGTTGACGTCCGGCGCTGCGTAATTCAAGTACGATACGGCACGGTTACTTGCGGGTGACGTACGGCGCCGAACGGTAACGGACAGCGCCGTACGGGTGACGGACGGCGCCGTATGACGAGTATAGCGCCACCCTTACCCGATATCTGTCCTAGCAATAGTATTGATATTGTTACTTTAGTCTTCCCGCTGGAAAAACACAAGCGTTACTGAAATCACGTGGAATCATCGAACACATATCTAGTGATCCTTTTAAAACTGTCGACTCCATGGCGCTAAAAGTGTGGCCTCTCCTGTCGGGAACTGATCATCCTTATTTGTTGCTTTACTACTGGGTACTCGAAAAGTGTTTTGCATCGAACAGTGCGCAAGAAGACACCACACTAACCAAAGAGAACGTAAACAAGCTAAGGATAAGTGAAAAGCGATACGCCGCGTGTGTGAAAATTATACAATTGTTGGCTAAAATAACGCCTGGTAAGTGTAGCTTAGTCTAAACAGGAACATGAGTAAAATTATTGGGCCACTTATTACTAAATCTACCGCATTAGCAGGTGCGACTGGAAAATATAAATTCCTGAATTAAAGTCGGTAGTAAATTTTATAGGAGTTGTCCGGGATGTGCGGTCTCAGTCTCTGTAAGTTTCGGGATTTGGCTGGTCTCGGTCTCGGCCTCGCTGGTTTGAGTCTCGGTAGGTTTCAAACCGAGACTAAAGGAGAAAGACAAGTTCCCATTTTTCTGCTCAACGTTCACAATACGCGAACGTCAGTTGTATTTGTAGATTTTTGTCATTTTTGCTATAATTTTTTTGCCGTTTCTAGGAACATTGTAATGTTTATTGTGTGTCAAAACACAGATAGTTGTATTTATTGATAAATTTTCCGTTTTAAAACATCTTACGAATCGTGCCAAATTCCTGTATCTGTGTTTGTCTGCATGTGTTTGCTAAAAATAAAATTTTGCGGTAATTTTTGTGTTTAATATACATTCTGAACAGATTCAACATTTTTTTATTCCAGAATGGCACAGAAGTACGGAAAAACATTCAAAACTTTGGTTAGAAAAATTTTATTTTTATGCTCGGTAACGGTAAAAAAATGACCGAGACCAAACAGTCTCGGTTGTCGGGTCTCGGTTTCTGTCTCGGGTCTCGGTTTTTGACCGAGGCCGCACATCCCGTGGAGTTGGAGAATACATTTTTATGACTCAACTGCAAGGTTTCACAGGAATTACGACCTTGAAAAATTAAGTTACGAAAGCTCAAAACAGGCAATTAAGTAACGTATTTTATTTAACGTTATATTTAATGTGTGTAATTCGGTGATGTAACAACTTTGAAATTCTTGTTATGGTCCCTGTTCCTTTTCCGGCGAAAAATTAATTCCGGTTCCAGTGAGATTGTGTAGTTTTGGTTGAAACCATGCTACACTGTTATTGGCTGTGAACTAAACAACACTTCAAACTATAGCGAAATGTTGTGCTTTTGTTTATCACTTAGAGAGTTTTTGGTTTCTCATAAGGTTATGTAATTCCAATCTAAATTGTATAGGGAATGAATGCACGAGTAGTGGAAGTATGTCGGAAAATGAAAATATTCTGCTGGTGATAGACCTATCTTAAATGCATTGTCTTTTCCTACTTGAAACCAGGAAGCAAATTAAGATTGGAGGCAACACAACACAGAATAATGGCACGTCGTATCAGAGACGGAAATGGGTCGACCTGTCGTCTCTCTTGCTCTTAAGCTGAGTTTTCGCCAAACATTGGACTAGAGTTGAATAGCAGTTCCTGTCTATGGTTAGTCGTAGGTGATAGGATGAACATACGTTTCTTGAAGCCACGTATGGAATAAATAATTGGTAAATACGCGCGTTTTTAATTTTAATTTAGGGATTAACATCAAACGTCTTACTGAATCATCAGCTGACGCTAAAGATGAAATAACCAAACATATTGCGGAGCATAATGTTCAACAGTTAGCTACTGCCGTGTCCAAGCTACCAGAACACGTAAGTATTGATTTAAATGAAATGCCAACGTGTTTTATAACGACTTATATTATACGTATTGTGTACAAAAAAATCGTTTTGATTAATACGAAAGTAGGGTGTTTCTGATATATATTCCGCTGTGATTGTAATTTATTCTGAAAATGTACAAAGGTGAAGAAAATATCACTGAAACGTTTTTGTTGTATAACCCATAAATCGTAAATCAGTGGTTTTTGGCTTGGCGTTAAGCGATTCAGCAAACTGTCTATATAGCCTGTTAGTATTGAAATGTTTTTCATGCGGCAAGTTCTGTTTTAAGGCTATTAAATATGACGATATCTACAGAGTTTGGGCCTCAAAAGCATTCCATGAAACGTTGCACCGGGTAAGTGCTAGATTTGTGTTTGATTGATTATCTATGTATGTCACTTTATATATGTTTAACTAGATGTATTTTATCAGCATGAGATGAGTATTCGGTAGGTGTGAATTTGTCGCTTTTGGTTTAATTCGCCGAGCAGGGACTTCTAAATAAATTACAGGTACGTATGTCTTGGTCTTGGTGTCACGTAATGTGCGTATGTATACCTACATCAGTCAACCAGAATATAATTATTGTATTGATATGAACAAGTTGGGTTCCGCGGAGAAAATTTTAAATAAGTTTCAACAGCAACTCTGTAATATACGTACAACATTTGCAGTTGCCCAAGAAAGCTTTGGGGGGTGTTATGGACATACATTTACTACAGTGTTCGGACGGAACTTCCGATTACTTGCTGTCAGTGGGGGGCGGCCACTTGGCCAAAGTCCCTAATCTTGATATGCTCACGTTTCAAGCCCTTCCTCGTTACTTTGCCTGTGGTTGTGCAGTTTTAGCCTTATAAGTTTACCTTTTTTGTGTAATTTTTCAATCATAATGTAGTCTCTAACCATGTAAAGATTGTTTACATACGAGCGATTAGGCATGGTTAAATGGAATTTTCTTTTAAAACAATAATTTTGTCGGTGAAAATTATCTCATCCCCACTTAAGATTTCCCCGTTTTACAACCAGTCCCCCCGTTTGCAGCCCCCAGCAGTGTCGGGACTCAGCACATGTCCAGCCAATGACTATTTAAATATGACAGATGTCTTTGGGTTGTAAAATTTTTATCTGCTGCAGAAAATTGATCAGAAATATATAACTGTTTAGGTCGTAGGCCCGCAGGTGGTCCATGCAAAGATCAGGGGCGGAATGTTTTCCTGTGGGATTACAATAGAGTAAGGTTAAGGTTTAGACTATTTTTTGTCTGGTTTAGGCTTAGGCTTAGGAATATATTCATTCTGACACTTAGACTTAGGCTTAAGCTTAGGTTTATGCTTATAATACTGTTCCGCCCCTGGTCTTTACATTGGCCGGCCGTAGTAATGTAACTCAAGTTAGCTTGTTGTTTAAGCAGCAAAAAAATCAAAAAATTTAAATGTTTTTGAAATTATGTTTTGGCAAATGTTGAAATCTCTTCTGGCACGGCTGCAAAAGAACCGAGGTATATATTCACCTGTAGTCTCGATTCGAATTTTCTGGTTTTGATCGAAGGCAGGATTTGGAAAGAGGCGGGGTTACGTACTATAAGCTTCCACGGTGGGTTCTTATGTTGCAAGCAACGCTACTGTGTCTAAACGCCCCTGAACAAAACTTGCATACAAGGTTCACGACTGAAACTCGTCTGCCCAGGCTCTTGGAGCTGAGCTGTGTAACCGTGTTCGACAGCGGATGATATGATACAGGCTAATGTGGCATGTTTTAAACAGAATTTTGTTCCAATTTACGAAAATCCTGTGCCAAAGTTTTTGAATCTCATGGTTCGCAATTTCACAACAATATTCTTGTGAATTAATTAATTTAAAATGTTCGTTTCTGTGTCAGATTTCGAGTGAAATGTCAAATGTTACTCCTGTAACTTACCATTTGGATTAGACTTGTTCTTGTTAAAGGGTATATGACTTATTAGTGCTCGGACAACACATCATAGCGTGAGCAGCTATAAGTGGTGTTACGTTATTATTTTGCATACGAACGAAACACACCCTGGCGTATTTAACTTTATTTTTGATAGCCCGCAATGGTAGCTATTTAACAAAATAATATACAACATCAAATTATTGCAATTACATATTATATGTACAAGTACACCGGTTGTAGTGCAACTGCATGTAATGAGCAAAGCTCGAACATACTTACTTTTTTATTTCTTAATCAGTCGATTTAGACATTCCAAGCTTATAAAACACTAACGCATATTTTGGTCCGCCTACTTTCTTCTAATAATTAATGAAATGAATCAAAAAATCCTTATTAAGGCTTATCAAATGTTAAAATACCAATTAACTATTAGCTAACTATTCAATTATCGGTTTCAGAGGTTTGTAAACAATTTATTCAGTTTTCTCGTATCCAAAAACCTTTTAGGACTGAAATGAGATTGCTTGCAACCCTAAAGGCATAACCAATTATGCAAATGAGCCTGTAGCTAATAAACGGCTGAAAATTTTAAAAGCCCAATATGAGGTTGACACAACAGGATAATAAGCTTTGAAACGAAAAGAAAGTTGTCAAAATCGGTTCAGTGATTCCTGAGATTCTTTTCGGACAGACAGACTTGCGGACCGACGAAAAACGCCCTCGGAGTTTCACTTGGCTTAACAAATTACGGAATTAAACAAACTATTATGTTTTCAATTGTCATTATTTTATATGTTTAGCACATTGCCATGTTTACTGCCCCCCGTGAGCGACTGCCCAAAAGTGTTCTGATTTTGAAAAGTTTTACAGATTTGAGTATCCAGTGACCTTCTCCATCTACCAAAGTTTGATGATTCGGCACCGTTCCCGAAATCGGTGGTAGAGTGTGTCGAATGATATCAGTTTTACAACGTTTCGATATAAAATCTAATTTATTAAAGATTTAAATTTCTGTATAGAATGATGCGGAGAAGCTATAAGAAGCCTAAATTTGCAAAAAAAATATTTTAAACACCACCATTTTGTAGTAATTGTCTGCTGAGAAAATTGAGTATATCCGGAAATGACTCCATCATTGAAAAGACAGAACAAATAGTGCTTAATGTCAGACGTATATCTGCGTTCGACATGAGTTCGCAAATCTTAGTTCAGTTTGAATATTGTTTTTAGGTTAACTTAAGTCAGGCTTATTTTAGTTAGGCACAAGTTGAAATACCACCCCGGATGGCATGTATGTTTGTATGTATATATCGTGTATTAATTTAAAACTTTAAAAAGCGGTTATTTCATTTCAAAACGTAAAAAGTTGTGTGACAATATATCAACAATATGATATGATGCTAATTTTTGTTTATTTGCTAAATTTGACCCTATGCTCAAATTGCGATTGGCTAATTTTAGTCTTTTGGGATTGCTTCTGTTGAGATGGTATATGAATGATCGTATTTGATTATGCCCCCATTTTAACTATCCTTGGCTCATGTCAATTCATCCAGTTGCAACGTGCCGTTGGTATGAGTTAGGATAAAATACGTCGTAGGCCAATCTACTAATCAAGTCAATTATGCAATAGCGGCTTCACGGCCGAACGACTGTTTGCACAAAATGGCACATCGGCAGGGTTCCAATGGAATTCCGATTCCGGCTGAAATTCTGGCAAAATTTATGTTCCGTTCCGATTCCGATTAATTGTTATTCGTACAGCGGAATTCCGACGTTGTCGGCATTGTGTCAACTATGCTAACATTTTGAGTTGAAGAGCTGGTGAACGATATTTGTGCAAAAACTTTTCTGTATTTCGTACTTGAACGAAATGAAACCTACTTTTATATCATCAAAGGTTACGTGTATATGCTAGCGTTCGAAGTTATTTGCTACAAACCAAAGTTTAATGTGTACAACATTTTTTCCTCAAACAATGGAATGGGTATTAAAACGAAAATTGCAACTACGGTTCCAATTTCCGATTCTTACTAAATTTAATTCCAGTTGGAACACCAGCAAATCAGCCTACGATATATATCGTTTTGACTTGCAAGTCTGTAGTACGATTTTAGTTACTCATCATGCGAACAAATTCTTCGTAGTCTATTTGACCGTCACCGTCCATATCAACCTCGTGTATAATTTCATCAACTTCTTGCTCGGTAAACTGTTCTCCCATATGCGTCATAAAATACCGAAATTCGCCCGCAGTGATAAACCCGTTTCCGTCACGATCGAACACCCTAAAACAGAGATCGGAAATGACTTAACTGTATGGATCGGCTGGTGACCCGTAGGTAGTACCAGCCATTGTTCATTTTAGTTACAGTTTCGATGGGCCAAAATTAGGCGTCAAAAATGACGCCGTATTTAACTAGTTTTAACAATAACTCTTCCAGCGTTGTCAAAAAGAGTTGGTTCCGTTTCTTGTGAGTTGAATTTGAAATCTGTTTCAATGTATTTAAAACGTTATTTATTTATTTATTTATTACTAAGCATCTTTTTGAAAAATCAGGCCTATTTAATGGTCCTGTATTGCACCCAAACTTTCAAACTAAAGTACTGAAGGGCTTTACTCTAAAATTGATAGGTAAAAATTATACCGGGGCTGGAGGTCGACTGTGTGTGCCGGAGTTGGAGCCGTAAGCGGACTAGCGGTTGTATCATAATTGTTGAAGGGATTTTTCATAAGTGGTTAATTTCTGCGCTTGAGTTGAAAATTTCTCTGCTTACACCCCCATTGCCGGCTACATCAATTACGCGGGGATATGCTATTTTTCTAAGTACCTGAACGCTTCTCGTATCATGTCAGCATCGTTTTCTTTGCATACACGTTTCATGAGAAGACAAAATTCTGGGAACTCAATTGTGCCACTGCCGTCAATGTCAACTTCGTTGACCATATCTAACAGTTCCTGAAAAATCATTACTACGGCACTGGCGGATCCAACCGGAGCGTTCCGTCCACGGGCCCTTAACAGGGATGTAAACTAAGAGTTTTGTGTTCGGTTTATTTTGGTGGTGCCGACATGATTTTTGACACGTTGTTCACCATCGCTCACGGTTTTACTACTACTACTACTGTATCTTTCGCAACCCCTACTTCTTAAAAAAATTTTTGGATCGGCCACTGAAGCTACGATATGCCTTAATCAATGAGATCTGTCGTGAGAATAACACAAGGCTAAGCTTTGTCAGCTTAAGCCTCAGCCCTCAGCCCAGGCTTTAGCGTTTTATGTAGGGTTTGTACAAATGCCATGCTGCCCGTGGGCTTGATGTGCTTCAATCTCCAGCCTGACTGGACTGCAAACTTGCTCGAGTTACCAATTTTATCTCAAATATTATTTCATGCAAACAACTGCCAGCGACAACGTGTAGCAGTGTGTTGTTATTTGCTAACCTGTTCAGTAGGATTTTGTCCGAGCGCACGCATTGCAACACCGAGCTCTTTAGTATTGATTGTTCCGCTACGATCTTTGTCGAATTCTTTGAACGCTTCCCAAAATTCTTGGACTTCTTGCATCGATATGCCGTCAGGAATTTCTGTTGGATCGAATGCGTGGCCTTGACTCCTGGGATCCATTATAAAAGAAATATAAGCGACCAAGTGGGGTTTTTTCGATCAAATTTTGGGTTACGTAACGTATGATTTGACTGCTAACGATAAGAGGTTTGAAGCTTAGTATACTAGCCGGCAAGTTTTAATTTGAAGAGTGTCGCTGGTTGCACTACGGAATCAAAATTTTATTGGGAAAATGATTGAAATAAAGCTGGTCGTTGAATGTTTGAAATTGAGCAGTTTTGAGTATTGCTATGACAACGATTATACATAGCAGCAAGGGTTGATTTGGTTATTTGCCCGATTTATAGTGCAACAATGACTATAATGAATGCTAGTTTGGCGGCACTGGAAGGCGAATGTTGCCCCGCATATGTTTTGAAGCACTTGTGAGAGGGATCGATATGATGTTTATAGTACGGTTCAAGTTTGTTTACGCTGAAAATATATTACTATATTATATAATATATATTTATATATTATATTTATATATTTATGATTTATGTATTTTCATATAATTGTGAAAATCTGGCAAATGCTATTTTACGTGCCGCAATACTTTGAAAATCTGTATAACAGAGTAATGGTAAAAGACACTGTTGGACGCTGGTTGTGGCGTTTTTTCTTGTAAGCAAGTGAGACATGCTTGTCCTAGTGCATATGGAATATAAGCAGTGCATTGCATGTATGCTAGCTGGCAGCATACGTCGACGAAAAATGCAGGTGGAGAGGCGGGCTGCGTGGCGCAGTGGTAACAGCGTCTGCCTGAAACACAGAAGGTCGCTAGTTCAAAAGCACTCGTAACCCGCTTTTCCAGCTTCTTAGAAAAAAGGTCTGAAGTCCGTGTTCCAACCTAGACTGACATGTCTCATTCGAAATGGCGCGTATTGCAACCCCAAAATAGCGGGAGGGCAACGCAAACCGTTCGAACTGAAATTTATTATGCAAGCGATGTAAACGTATATCGGCATTAAACGCATTAACCATGGTTCGATGGTCTGTAAACAAGCAATGATGATGATGATGGCACAGATGGTAAACGCTGGTGTCAGGTTTCTTGTGCATATTGAATTTTCTATCTCGCACAACGCGAATATTCTGTGATGCATGAAAAAAACCCCACACAAACACGTACGACGAGGGAGGAGTTAAATAAATATTTGACCCAAAGTAACGTTGACAGGCCCGTAGGCTAGGCTGTTCAATGTGCCAGGAGGGAACAATTTTTGGATGGATAGGAGGTTGTGGATTTCACAAGATTTACAAATGGGCTGGGAACTTTTGCAGGGCGGCGGGCTGTGCCAGTGTACCCCACTACGCTGCCCTCGGGTTGCGGTCATGAATGTTGATAGAGCTTGCGATGATATAAGAGTTGCAGCGAGGTTGTTGTTAAGGTATTGTGTCTAGAAGATAGTTTGAACTGTATTAGCCGCGGCCGAGTGATGTAGAGACCGCTGTATTGGCTGTAGTTGAATGGGTACTTGGCGGAATGTCACTTACGGGTTGTCAAATGTTGACAAAAATTATAGCGAAATGTAAGATACGGGGTTTATACGGTTAGTGGTTTGATTGATTTGATTTACAGCGATCGGAATGAAACGTATGAAATGTAATTTGTAAAGCACAATTTGTGTGCTTCGCTACCACTTCCAGTATGTGCGATTTGAGTTTGATTTTGTAGAATAAAGGTTGCGCTATTTGTATCTGAGCCGTAGGCCGGCGCACGCCGCCGCACTGCGGCGTGCGGTAATTTTTAATAACAAGTTTTACAGCGACGCGCACCGGTGTGCGGTGAGTATAACGCAACCCGAACAGTGTGGAATTTAAATGAAAATTCATACATTTGTTGTTTTTCATCTTTTTTGGAAAGCTTCACCTCCAATACAGCAACGGCTTCATAATTGAGTGATTTGAGTGACCGCTGGTTTTGACTTTTCTGGTTAGTCAAGGCGCACTACTAACAGAAACCTACCACATCAAAGCCTTGATAAAATTGAAGCTTACAAGCGTAGTGAAGTTTGTTGCGTAAAACGCCGGATAGCTTAGACTCGGTGTTGAAATGCACGTGCCGACGCCTAAAACTTGCGCTCGTCGAAATTGAATCTAACAATAGCTTAGCTTGCCAAGTTTACAAAGGGCTTCCTTTAAATTTGATGTAGTGAATTGATAAAACTAATGAAATGATGAAAATTTTCCATACAAATACGTTATGATGCATTTAGCAAACGGCGGACCACAGAAAAATTGGGTAAACGATAAAAAATTTAGGTTTTTAGTCTGCGGAAAAAAATTCAGTTTACTTTTGAGCGAAAATTTTCAACACAGAAAGAAATATTTAGCGTGCGATTTTTGTGCCGTTTTAGCACCATGTGGTGGCCTGCCCCATAGGCGGCCAATTCCGCCCCGGTTTAATCCCGCTTCACGGAGCTACACAGCCGTACATTCCGCTTTCAACTTTGGGGGCGAGGTGGGGCTTTAAATACCGTTTTGCTTGAGAGACCCGTTGTCGTACTGTGCTTGAGTACAACTTATTTCTAGATTTCTGTGTAGCGAGCCTGTACATCCTTTCGATGGTTTAAATCCGCTGAACTGTTGATGATGCTGATCAGACTAAATAATAGAGTTGTAATAGCTTTTAAGCATGGTAATTAGCGCAGCCGGAAATAAATAAAAATATTTAAAACATTTCTAACTCTAATGGTAAGCAGTCGGAATTGTTTCAACACTGAGACTTCTTTGCGTAACGAAATTTTGAGTCAGTGAAACTTCGAGTTGGTTTCAACAAAGTTAAAAACGTCTAATAACGTCAGAATTGACGTAATGCCTAGTCGTGTTAGTAGCTCAGTTATCTGGAATGGAGGTTGTGATGAATGAAGTGCTATTACTTAAGACAAAATGAACTATGAACCAGGGTGCGACCGGATCGGAAAATCCGGAAACCGGAACCGGATAGTGATTTTTTACCGGAACCGAATGTTAACCGGATTGTGTGTTTTTTAAAATAAATCAATTTTTAACACGTTAATGCTTCAGTAAATGTTAATTTATCTTTAGTAAACGGAATATTGCGTTTATATAAGGATCGTGTCCTAATACTTGAAAATAATTGTGTGAAGCTGCAAATAATTGGTTGGTTTCGATAATAAAATTCTGAATCGCTGCGTTAACCATATGCAAAAAATACTGCTTTAAACCAATACTGTATACTTACATGTAATGGGATAGAAAACATAACATCCCACAACATAATTTGCAATAATTTGAGATTTACGAAATCATCACTGAAATCCGGTGTCCGGTAGGTTTATACCGGATACCGGAACCGAGTTTTTGTCGGATAGTATTAAACAGGAGCCGGATATCCGGTCTCACCCTGCTATGAACTTAGCTTGTTACAGTGTGCAAACGAGAATTCAAATTACGGTTAGGATTCCAGGTCAAAACAACCTCTGATTAGAAATTCAATCGCAGTTGGGATCGAAGTAAATAATCAGCGGTGGGAGTCGTTATTATTGCATTTTATACTCGCGTATTCTACGAAAAATATTAGTTTATTTTGCTACGTATGTACAGTAATGAACTTGAAACAGCAAAACAACATCATGTTGCAGTAAACGATGATAAGCTAATGCTGCAAAACATGAAATTGCTTAATTCGAAAATTAGATATTATGGTAAGATATTCTGTGCTCTGCGAGCTCACAAACATGTGTAGCTGACACAAGACGCAACAACGTGTTTCCAGGTGTTTGATCTCAACAAGTGTCTAATAGGCCAAATAAACATCAGTAGCCTATTTGTTAATAATTAATAGGTGTCTATTGGGTTGTTTTTGTTATCAGGCCGAATACACGGAATTGGGTACCACGGTCCGGAATCGGCATCAGCAATTTGTACGTCTTGTTTTCGTGCGTCACGAGTTAAGTAATTAAAGGTCAGAATTAGTGAAACTGTTGAAGTTCAGGTGGCAGAGCCAGAGAGTTCATTGGGGGTCCGTGAACGAACCATCGTTCGTAATAAGCAAAAAATTTGCCCCAAATAAAATCTAATAATGCTTTGAGTCGGACAGAATTTGGTTTTGTGGATCCCTGCTTGTGAGTTTCTTTATTAAGTTTTTTGGATCCGCCCCGGAAGTTTGTGACGAAATGGTGTTTTCAGCGTTTGGCAATGTGAGTCGTTGGTAGGTAGGTAGGTTCAAAATATAGTGAAGACTTGTGGAGTCGCGGTACAAGTGTTTTAGGTTATCATTTGGTTCACTGCGCTAGAGACTGTTGCATGGTATTGGACATTTTGGATTGTCATTGAATTGTTTGCGGTAGGACACCGAACCCATGATTGCACCGAATCCGTATGGCGAGCTTTGCAAACCTCTTTATTTAGATAAAAGCATGGTGTTAAATTATAAGGCGGCAGCCGATTGACAAGTCGGCTTAGCAAACCTAATTTTATATAGCTAATAGAATCAGGTCAATTTTCAAATGCCAAAACCTCGAACAGCAACTACTAAAAGGTTTTGAAAAATGATTTAGCCTGTTTCGACTCAATTTAGAAAACTCAAACAGGCATTTCAACAGAATTCCATTCCGATCCTTCAATTTTTGCCGAATCTGAAACCGAATTCGAACTGTTGTTACCACCATGATTTTTAATGGTCATAGTATTGAAAAATGAAAACTATATATTATTCGCGTAGCGAAAAAATAGAAATCAAAATCTAGCAACGATTGGAATTGTGAAGGCAGTGGCTTCAATTACACTTCTGATTGCGTATACTCCGAATTTTCTGTTCATCTCAAATTATTAACCAGGTGATGCCTAAATGAAACAGCATTGATACATCTAGGGGTGGACAAGATATTGTGGAAACATCAAAGTTTCTGCTATATACTCTTATTAATAACGGTAAAATTTCGTAACACCAAAAAGTGTATATCCTCTATCGTCAGATAACTATGGGTCCGCTGATGAATTCGGACAGGCTGATTGGACCCGTGGCTTTAAATGTTATCACCCTTGAAATTGTAGTACAACAACACCGCACAGATTTGAACAGAAAGTATCTAGCATTCATATATTCGAAAATATAATACGCTTTAATATTTGTATCCGGTATACAACTTTGGCAAGTGCGTGGTTGGTCATGTTTAGCATAGTGAAAAGTTGAAATTTAAAGTACCATAACATTTCAAAAAGGGATCCATCTCTAGAAATACTACAGCGCAAGTCATCAAATTCGTAAGGGGTTTATATTCTGTACTTCTGCTGGCTGATCGTTCGAACTTCGAACGTTAATCATTTATTAACCGTTAAGATGGTTTTGTAAAGGTTTAATCTAAGCCTGTCGCAATCACAACAACTAAGATGGATTACGTGTAATTTCGTACGAAGACTCATTTCTTTGATTTGCACGGCCCTGGTAGGCCTCCAATTTTTGACTAATCCTCTCTCGTCCATTTGATTAGATTGATTATACTGGTTTACGCAAAGAAGGCGTTTTAAGCTATGCGTAAATCTAAAGGGTTAATGCAGCGACAGCAGTGGCTTAGGTAAGGTTATGTCACGGAAATCTGGATGTTTACAGCTTAAAACTGTTATTCCGATGATTTTAAGAACGCATTAGTGAGCCGGTCTTCCTTCAGATGCTTTTAGTATGCGGCAAAGCCAAGGCGAGATTAAGGGCGAACTCACATTGTGATTTTTGGTTAGGGCGTTTAGAAAGCTCGCTTCAATTTTTTTCATACAACGTGACATCGTTTTGTAGATGTTGGCGTCACCCCGGCATGTACCAAAACGTGATGTGGGTAAGGTTTTTTTACACGACCCGCGCATTATCAACGCAAATAAAAATTTCGCGCAAAAAGGTCAACGCGCGACCCATCTTCTACCCGCGACTGAAGCTAAATCAGTAGAAAAATCATCGTTGGTGATTTGCACTTTAAATGAAGTTTTTTGTTATAGCGTCAACGAATTTTACACATGAAAGTTTACTAGGAACAACAAAATTTCAAACCCAACTAAATAAAGCACCGGACAGCAAATGCCCTTTTGTACCAGCGTGACACATACCTTTACCCGCGGTTGAAATTCTTTACTCGACCTGCGTTTCCCGTGGTCGAAGTGCCACTCTGGCGCGTACTAATTTTCAGTTTCTAGTTCAACAAACAATTTTCAAACACTACAAAGCAAACAGTTCGGACTTAGTAGAATATAATACAATCTAAGCGACCTAATGAGGTGAACAAAATGTTAGAAAATATTTTTCAGTCACTAATTTCTATTCAATTCAGTTGTTGTTGTTTTGCTGTTCAATTAACTAGTTGGACTTGACCTTATATTGGCCGGTGTTGCGGGTTTCAAAAAGCAAAAAGACTTGGTTTTAAGATGGAACAACGATTCGTTCTTTAGACGGGTATGTAATATAAATTGTGTTGAGTGCAATATTTTGGGATAAATATATCGTTAAAAATCGAGGTGTACTCATTAGTCCAATCCGAAACAAATTTTATGTTGTTTTGCTACGCGTGTTAACTTCAATGACGGGTTCAAAAGCGTCACCAAAGTCCCCACCAGCAAGGATCAGAGTAAACTTTTTGTATGATTTAGCAATGATATTAAGTTCGACTTATTGCTAACTTCTATTTTCACCGTTATATATCGCGCGGAAACCCGCGCCGTGTCAGAAATTTCTTGATCCGCGCTTGGTTAACTTGCAATCATGTCATTTTACAAAACAGCCACTTATGGTTCGGCTACGTCGTGATAATCTTGTACCGGTCAAACTATGTTGCAACTACCCGATATGCGCGACCCCTGTTCCAAGTTTTGCCCAAAATTAAGGACCACGCTTGGAGTTGAAGCTTGGCAATTATTCACTCAAGTCAACCATGATACCACTATACCATGTGGTCGATCACAACAACTTCATATTCCGCGGTATATGTTCACTGCACATGTATGGTAATCTATGGTTTTCATATACTTAACGTGCACTGTATACTGACAACAAATTTTTCGTGTAGTTGATAATAAACGCAAATTAAACTCAGATTTACAGTTGAACGCAACGAAAAGACAAGTTTCGAAAATTGTAGAAATATGTAAAAAAAAATTGGCTTAGTAAACTAATAGTACATTTTGAAGGTATGATTAATTGCATAATTTACGATCACGCGATCCGGCGGTATTAGCTGAAGCAATTCACGTGTGGTGGCAGTTTTGTAATGTTGAGAAAAAAAGCAGCTTGTGCGCTGTTATATCGCGAAATTGGTAACGACTAGTGGCGGAGCTAATGGCATGTGGGGGCCTTTCTGTCCCTGACGCAGTCAAAAGATAAATTTCTAGGTAGCGCGCGGTCCCATGGTCGACACTTGTGGCTCCATCAGTGATAACCAGAGTAGTGTAACGGGAATGTTGAAAGTATGTCTGTGCATAACAGATTACACTAGGCTAGAAACTAACTATCGAAATATGTCTTTCTTAGATCTTTAACAAAATGTGTAAGATTTGTCTTTTTGTGGATTAGTATATATTGTTCAATTAAAATTCAACAATTGTCGAAAATAAAGCCTTGATCGGTATTTGAATTAGCACAAAATATTATATTATTAGGTTTAACGTTTTTTCGAAACATGAAATTAAATTTTTCATTGCAAGAAGTGAGAACTTCGCGCAATAACGAGACTGGCCGGTATTCGCCTGGAACCGGTATGTTTAGCCTCAGTCAGTATGTATTCTCATCAACGGCTAATTTTTGAAAACGTCATGGAGCATGATGTTGTTTTGGGTATGGGCGCCAATTGGCGGACACAAGTGGTGGAGTTAATTTCGTTCCAACTTAAATCCAAAACACAGCGCGAACTGAAAGAGTAATGAGAAAAGTTTTCTTTGTTCGAAATACGGAGATGTATGTTCTGTATCTAATAAAAAATATCAAAGAAATATTTTCGTCTTACGGCCTTTGCGTTTAAAGTAACGTGGCTATTAGTGCACCTGCACAGAGTTATCCATAAAATTCTATTTCTAGGGCCCGTAGCCAACGGGGGGTGCAGGGACGCTCAGCGCCCCCTGGAATGAGTTTAGCTCGATAGAAAAATTGCAACGTTCCTCGTTGGTAATTGAAAACCCTTGTATATATGCCCCTCCTGAAAATTTTCACCCCTCCCCCCTCTTGTAGCATGGTGAGTTGGCTACGGGTTGTTTCTTCAAAACGTGCTCTGACGTTCATAAAAAGGTATTTATTTGTATATACCACAGAGCAATTGATAATATATGAATGGTAATTCTGGCACAAATACGCTATCAATTTCGTGGTTTTCACCTGTTCTGCTAGTATATTTTTAGCATCTTATATCATAAACAAATTGGTTTGGCTAAAGCTGTTCACGTCGTCCAGCAGTTTTTAAGTATACCTGAATCATTACTTAAATTAGAGATCAATGAAAATGTAAATAGACTCGAAAAAGACGTTTCATGTATTCAAGCCACAAAGTGTTTCAAAATTCAATATAATAAACATTTAAATGCCCTCCGAGTCGCGGCAAAAATCAACCTGCGGCTCCGGTAGAAATAAAAGCTTTAATTGACATTTCTTAAACAGAAGCTTAGAAACAAACTGTTGAGTATAAATTCTATTAGCATAATTTTTTCTTCAGCTCAGACTCTGGTGAAAATTGTTAGAGTCCGATTTTTATGTTTTTTACCTACCGTTACTGCTTGTTATATGTCGTATGGAACGAATTGTACTGTAAAAAGTTTTTTTGTACTACGAAACAGAATTAGTTGTGGATAATTTAGTGGTAACATGACCGCTACGACATTTGTGGCCTCTGGTCATCCATAATACACCTGTGTTTAAACGCTGAAACCAAACAATCGACGGGAGCTAAAATATCAAACAGTTTGTTTACAGTGAACTGTTTACAAAAAATGCCAAAAATAAAACTGATCAGCAATTTATCAAAATATATACAGTATAGAAATCGTTATAAGTACAGTGAATTGTGCTGCTTGTGCTAGAAATTTGAATTTAAAAATTGAATAAATCATCATAAATTTGGGTATACGGCTTATCAAGCGGCGCCATGGTTATGCAGCAACGATTTGGCGACCATATTACAGATACTGAAATAATTTCCAAGGAAAAATTTTATATTTTGGGGCTGTTTAGGAGAACCCTGTGATTCAGAACATATTTCTTATGGTTGCTGTATTTAATTTCGAATACATTTGAAGGCTAGCTAGCTAGTCTCGTTGTGTACAGTATGTTAAAAAAGGGGGGTTTAGAACATTTGTGGCCTCTGGTCATCCATAATACACCTGTGTTTAAACGCTGAAACCAAACAATCGACGGGAGCTAAAATATCAAACAGTTTGTTTACAGTGAACTGTTTACAAAAAATGCCAAAAATAAAACTGATCAGCAATTTATCAAAATATATACAGTATAGAAATCGTTATAAGTACAGTGAATTGTGCTGCTTGTGCTAGAAATTTGAATTTAAAAATTGAATAAATCATCATAAATTTGGGTATACGGCTTATCAAGCGGCGCCATGGTTATGCAGCAACGATTTGGCGACCATATTACAGATACTGAAATAATTTCCAAGGAAAAATTTTATATTTTGGGGCTGTTTAGGAGAACCCTGTGATTCAGAACATATTTCTTATGGTTGCTGTATTTAATTTCGAATACATTTGAAGGCTAGCTAGCTAGTCTCGTTGTGTACAGTATGTTAAAAAAGGGGGGTTTAGAACATTTGTGGCCTCTGGTCATCCATAATACACCTGTGTTTAAACGCTGAAACCAAACAATCGACGGGAGCTAAAATATCAAACAGTTTGTTTACAGTGAACTGTTTACAAAAAATGCCAAAAATAAAACTGATCAGCAATTTATCAAAATATATACAGTATAGAAATCGTTATAAGTACAGTGAATTATACTGCTTGTGCTAGAAATTTGAATTTAAAAATTGAATAAATCATCATAAATTTGGGTATACGGCTTATCAAGCGGCGCCATGGTTATGCAGCAACGATTTGGCGACCATATTACAGATACTGAAATAATTTCCAAGGAAAAATTTTATATTTTGGGGCTGTTTAGGAGAACCCTGTGATTCAGAACATATTTCTTATGGTTGCTGTATTTAATTACGAATACATTTGAAGGCTAGCTAGCTAGTCTCGTTGTGTACAGTATGTTAAAAAAGGGGGGTTTAGAAAATACATCCGCAATAATTATGGTTTTGTCGCTTACGTGCAGAAATCGACTGAGTACTAGTTTTATCGGAACCGGAGCTAAATAGTAAAGATAATACCGGAATCGGAGTGGAATGTTAACCGTACATATAGCATTTAAATTTGTGTACTGTCGGTAGTATTTGAGTCGTGCAAAAATATCCGTGTTTACGGTGACTGTATATTAATTTTTTGGGGGTTGAGTTTCACGGCTGTGTCACTTTTTGATTTGCCGAGGCTTTATTACCAAATTCAAATGATGAAAGTGTACTTATGTTTTGGTTTGGCTGCAAATTTTGATGTTCTAAATTCTGTAACAAACGCTGCTGTGAATATATCTGAGTGCGAATATATACAATGGAAAATAACCGGACATGAATGTTAGATATGTACTTGACCTATAGATATTAAACATATATACCTACAAAGGTATGAAAATGAAGCGCTTGTACGCATTCCCTCACATGCCTAGGCTTAGGCTCAGGCCTAGCTTTGCGGGCAGGAACGTTGCAAGAGCCGTCTAATTCTGTGCCTAAGCTTTTTTCTAAGCCGAGAACTGAGATGCCTAAACCCTAGCCTAACTTTAAATTTAAGGAGGCAAGTGTTCTAAAAACAAAAAATTATACGTCCTTGACCTCATTTCAAAAGCATCCTTAAAGTATAGCTTTTGTTGTCAGTCAATATCGGTTGCGTACCGAACCGCTTTCAGTTGCGCTCAATGGCGTTACAGATTAAATTATATCAAACTGAAATCTAATTTGTATTTGTGTGTGTTTGTGTGTGCCTGGCTATAAATACACACAGTTATGTAGAAAGGGGTTTCTGTATCGTAGATGCTTGTGACGTATATATAAGCAATTCAAGGGTGCGGTGGCATGATTTTATTCAGGAGGGGGTATCGAGCGCCTGAAGATAATTTCTTTTGTGATTTACAACATTGAGACATCATTTGAAATTTGCCAGTTTGTTAGCGAGGGTGGTGTTACAACCCATGTATACCGCACAACTTGGCACCGTCCTTGAACCTATTGCACTGTTTCGGCTGGGTATACGGGTACCGGCAGCTATGTGGCAGGGGGTTCAGTTTTGCCCCCTGGGTCCGTTGAACAATTTTATTTATCAATACCGCGTAACCATTGAGAAATTTGCTGCTGCACCTTCTGATTTAAGCTTTTCTCTACTGAACCACCTCCTCTCCTGCCCACTTGAACTCTATGTTCTCGCGGAGTTCATGGCTGTATACACACCTTAGCTGTGGGCTTTAGGCAGGCGACCGTCTATGAAAATAGACTTAGGTTATGAAGAGTGCGCAGTCAAAATTGTTGGCGCAAAACAGGGCTTCTACTGAACAATTCGGTTGTGTGGACAGAGGCGTAACCAGAATGTAAGTATCGAGGGATATGACCCCACGTAATTGTTTGTTGCGAGCGAGATAGTTTTATACCTTTAGGATCCATCAGTTTAAACGTGAATAGCCAGTAAAATAGGTTTTTGTCGTCTGTACAAAAAACTCGAGCGTGCCCGATGCCCTATCCTCTCGCTTATGAACTCGTCTCTATGTGTCAGTTTCGATCTGTCTCACGGTTTGATGGCGGCGGCACGGAGGTTTTTGATAAAAATGATCAGATAAAAGGAGTACTTGAATCGATAATTGTTTAGCTGGCAAAGCCGTTGGAGATATTGCGGCGGCGCCGATGGTAGTTTTTTTTTGCAGATTCAGCGTTCGTATGCAAATGTGCAACCCAATCCTGTGCCTCTGCACTCAAATTCCTCGGTTTAGCTTGGAAGGCCGCGCGCTAAAAACGGCCCGGTGTTGGACGATAAAATCAATTTCACAAACACCTCTGGATCCATAGATTTTTGTGTGGAGTTTGAGCACAAAACGTTTTTCGTTCGATTCGCTTCGCGAATATTTTTCAATTGGTACTCATATATACAGCACATACATGGACCCGGTTAGCATCATGATATACAGTACAAACATCAATTATAATCTAAAGGGCCCCCATGGTTAGTTTTTGGAATGAGCCCGAGCAACCCTAGGCAGAGCGTTCGTGTGACCAGTGGGGACTCAAGCACCACTCGAGCAGTCAATTTGTCACATCAAGATACACAAGCATGTGTCTGGCTAATATACTTTAGAATTTCAATGATTTCACACGAAATTCTGCGTCGAATTCATGCTTGGTTATGCTGTTTTTCAGTTTTATGGCATGGATTTTATTCAGTGACATCTGTAATTGGATCAAAGGTTCGAACCGTCACTTTGTTAAAATATGCTTAAGCAATTCAACTAAAATTCTACTTTTAATAACATTTATTATTCGCTTTAGAATGGAATGCGTTCACTATTCAAAATACTAAATCCAGCCCTAGTATCGGTTAGAGGCGGATCCAAAATTTTCTGACGGGGGGACTGGCTGGCAAATGTTATGAAACGCAAAAATTGTACGGTAGAGACCTTATCATTTCATCACCAAAAAATTTTCCGAGGGCGAAAAATTGTACGGTAGAGACCTTACCATTATATCACAAAAACTGCGGAAAAATTCTAAAAAATTGTACGGTGGGAACCTTACCATCTCATCAACAAAAAATTTAGGGACCTTACTAATTTTATCGCAAAAAATTCTGATGGGGGGCGTACGCCCCCCTCTCTCCGCCCCTCCCCCCACCCTCTGGCTCCGCTAGTGGTATCGGTTATGTGCTAAAGAATATCTAGCATTATAGCCTGAATTAACACAAAATGTTTTTGCCATTTTGAATTTTAAAATACCGCTGAATAAATCGTAAATTTAAATTTAAAAAAAATAGATTCAATGAAACCGATACATTTTTACTAAGTGGGTACTGACAACTATGATTAAGTCAGTTTGTTTGGTTCGGGGAAAGGCAGGTAAAGCAAAATTGGCCGTCGGTTTGCTGAACCAACATCAAAGGATAACGTAAATTAGGCCAGCATTAACTAAACTTTGCTGAAAATAAAGTTGATATCAATTGGATGTTTTTTAGTTTAAAGGCAGATTAATTGAACTCATTTGGACCGGATGTTATAGAATAGATTTTGAATTGAACAAAAAACCGCGTGCAAAACTTTACTCGTCACATCGACGTCGGTTAATTGGATTGACTGACTATTTTGTTGTGGTTGAGAGAAAAAATGTGTTGCACTCGAAACAGTTCAAAGTGTTTTGCTGACCGAACCAGCAAAATGCTGTGATATATGTAAGTCGAGAATTGTTTAGCATGCTTGTTTTTTTACATGGAATTGAGAGTAATACATGCTGAGTTGGTTTGTGAGAATCTACGATAATTCGTCGTCTGACAACTTGTCGCCCAACAGTGTCCTAAAGCGTATGAATATATACCTAAACACGTCGTAAGTGTAATGCTGAACCTAAGCCTAAATATAATGATGAGCGACGAATCGTTGATTCGATGACGTTTTGGATTACAAGTGGGTCTGTCGACGAGTTGTCGAGTTAAATAGTAGCTATTGCTAGAGAGGTTTAAAATTGGTTTGGTCGTTGAAAATAACTTATCATACGTAATTAACTTACTCGTTGTTTCCTTTCTTCTTTTTCTTTTTGCTTTTTTTGTCTTCTGGTTCTTCGAACAATGCGTCAAGTGCGGTTGTGCCTTCGTTGTTGGTGTTGTGGTTGTGGTAGCCTATGCCTGAAGTTGACGGTATTTCGCCGTTATAAGCGGGCTGTTGGTAGTCGAACATGTGTTGTAGTTGATGACGGTGTTGCGCGTTTTGATTCGACACTTCGTTATGTTGCGTATGTTGCGACACAATTGAATGGAATGTTTGTTGTTGCTGTTGGTCGGTGTAGGAGACAATGGATGCTGGGAAATGATTAATGTTATCCATTAGCTGTATTTACATTTGGTAAATTTTGATTGGTCAAGCGGCGGTAAGTTATAGGTTGATTGTTGGTTCAAATCTCTGCCGTTGTCGTCGACTTTGGTTAGAAATCGTTATCGTGATGTAGTGCTAGATGCAGTCAACCTTGATTTGTGTTAAAACTGAATGTTTCTTGAAGTTAGTTAGCTGCCGAGCGTCATATTGAATCACTGGTTTCACCGGTAGTTTCTAATAACTCGTTCATAGACTGTTAGGACTGAGGTTGGCGTTTAATAACGTTATTAAGTGAACAAATGGATTTTAAAATGTTGGACGTTGGCTATTGGAAATTAGTTGCGGTCTCACGACGCACTCTGAGATGTACATTGTGTTAGTTGTACTCCTGAGAAGCAGGCAATGATAATATGCAACTTGGTATATAGTTTACGGTTATGAAATATTACTTTTTTAAAATAAGTAGTTTTGGCACTGAAAATCAATTGTGAATTGCGTATTCATTCAAATTTGATGAAAACTGTTCCACATCGGCAAGGGCGTAATCAAGGTTGGTTTCGGGGTTCAAACTCAACCCCGTGGAGTTTCTGTAAGAGGTGTTTAGATAGGGTCCCCGCTCAACAGGGAAAACATGGAAAACATGGAAATTTAGCAGCTTGACAGGGAATTTAAAAATTAAACTGTAGGACATTTAAAAAACTCATGGCTGGGTTAACAGCACTGTGCGAGTTTTTAGTGAATATGAAACTTGCAGTATCTTTGATACGTCTGTCCAGACTTCTAAGTTCACACTATTGTTTTGTTTTAGACACATGCTATTTGATGCTGAATATGTCCCTTTATTAGCTTGAAGTGATTTTCATATATTTTAAGCTCAAGGAAGATTGATTTTTCACCAAAGGATGCAAGCAATCTTGCATTGGTTAACGATGCGGTATAAAAGTGTTTCTGGCTAATGGCTATTGGCTAACAGGAAAAAAACCACAGGGAAAAGGTATTGTTTTCAACAGGGAAAAAATTTCGCGAAATCAGCGGTGATTCTGTTTAGATACATTTATAAGTTTGTAACACAACAAACCCCCATAAAAAAATTTGTGTTCAATGTAAATATGTAACTCCTCACCGTTTTTTCCATAATCGTCGCTACGCCCGTGAACATCGGTTAAGATGCTAATTTCAACTGAACCGACTGTTAATGGTCTTATGCCTTCACATTGGTTTCTCAACAAATTAAGCATAGAAAAAATCAAAAATCGGCATTTGTTTACAAGTTGAAATATCCATAAAATTCCAAAAATGTTGCAAAGTTCGATTTTTAGCATAGACGTGGTTCATTCCGTTTAAGGAACTCTTAAAAAGTTTGGTATGTAACGAGACTGAACGTTGCGCATGTGAATTAAATCATCATGCCTTGCTACATCGTAAGGCTACGATTTGGGTGCCGCTGTGTTTTTAGACTATTTTGATGCTGTTCCGGTGTTGTCCAGTGTTGTCCACTGCCGTTCGGCATTGGGCAACGATATTACGTGAATTGCCGCTAAACCACAAACCAATTATTATAAGTAATTTTTGACTGCAGTCACGCACAAGTATAGCGCCATCGTTAATGAAGAGCGGTTGAAAATTGCAATTAACCTCAGGGGCCGGTTTAATTTAACTCGAATATCAACCGCCACACAGGTGATAAAAACTACGCCTTTATCATGATACCTTATACCACACTCGTAAATTCAATCTCTCTGGCCCGTAGCTAGAATGAGCTTATGGAGGTCAGTCGCTTGTGGAAAATAGTTGCGCTCAAAAGTTTAAC
Source organism: Enoplolaimus lenunculus (assembly GCA_030248215.1). Classification (NCBI taxonomy): domain Eukaryota; kingdom Metazoa; phylum Nematoda; class Enoplea; order Enoplida; family Thoracostomopsidae; genus Enoplolaimus; species Enoplolaimus lenunculus. The sequence continues at coordinate 11,770 of JASANG010000994.1, read as the reverse complement.
GCTGCTTTGTTGTAAGTTTGTTATTTCAACAGCATGCGCCCCTGAAATAGGTTTGCTCTTTCTTGCAGATAGAACGAGCCCGTAGTCAGAGTGAGGAAAAGGAGGCTCAGCCCTCGTAAAAAATATTGGCCGTCATAGAAAACGTTATCAAACTTGCTTGTAAATCATCGCAAACCGCTGTGTGCTTCTCCAAAAAAATGACAACCCCCCAATCAGCAATGTGAGCTGGCTACGAGCTTGAGGTCGAGTTGGTACTGGTTTAATCTGCGGAATCCAGCGGCATACTTATCTGTGATTAAGCTCAGAAACACCTGTATGATGTTCGCCTTTATTGCTATCGCGCGCTAACGCACAACATAACTACAAAGCAAACCGTTGGCCCGATGCAATTAGCGTCGCGGTGCACCAAATATATTTTTGATAAAGTTGCGCTAGTGAGACAGAGTAAACTATTTACGCAAGTGCTCGTTGTTGCGTAAATTCAAGGCCTTATCGCACGCAGTGTTGGTAAGCCCGTATTTGTTGGTTTGTCTCTGTGTCTCTTTTTCAAAAGTGCTATAATTGTACCAAAAATTTTCGGTTATTGCCAGCCCACCCCCTTTGAAACAATCGATTCCAAGATGTATACTGTATCGCACGTTGGTAGCAATTACATAGCTAAGCGCAGGTGATTTTATTCTGACACATGTTTTTTATATATCATTGTTACTGTTGTTGTTGTTGTTGTTGGAGTTGTTGTTGGTGTTGTTGTTGGTGTTGTTGGTGTTGTTGTTGGTGTTGTTGTTGTTGGAGGTGGTGGTGTTTTGTTGTTGTTGTTGTTGTTTTTGTTGTTGTTTTGTTGTTGTTGTTGTTGTTGTTGGTTTTGTTGTTGCTGTTTTTGTTTTTGTATTTGTTGTTGTTTTTGTTGTTGTTGTTGTTGTTTTTTGTTAGTGTAAAATATGTAATATATGATGTATAGCATTCCGCCGGTTGCTGGTGATGTAACTTTCTGGTAGCTGGTGGAGCTGTCATTGAAAAAATTTGCCGTCTTGATTTGTCAATCGCATTGTTGAGTTGGTGATATTAATGTATTTTTGAATAACAGCGGTTTGAGCAGTGGTGATTGTCGATCATATAGAACAATTTTGTCATGAGAATCTACGATGGTTATGACCATGGCCAATGGGAGCCAGGGGGGTTGAGGTCTCTTGAAAAATTTTGGCTTTTCCTAGAAAAGTTTTAGTCCCGCTTGTAAGTCACGTGAAATGTTCGAAAGCCCCGTGGTCTGCAGCACGGCTGAGCAGATATTCGAAAAAAACACAAAAAGCTACGAAAAATACAAGACACTATAAAAACACAAAAAAACTACCAAAACGCATTACAAATCAATTATTTTCAAAAGTTTAAATTTTTTTCAGTGATGACCAAAAATTGACCGAGACCGAGAGTTTTCTTGGCTGGTCTCGGTAGACAGGTCTCGGTCTCGGTTACTTCATACTGGGATACGATTGGCTATTACAACAGCCAAGAAAACTCTCGGTCTCGGTCTCGGTTACTTCATACTGGGATACGATTGGCTATTACAACAGCCAAGAAAACTCTCGGTCTCGGTTACTTCATACTGGGATACGATTGGCTATTACAAATGTCGAGAAACTGAATGAAATTTTTTCTGACAACTGTTTTTTACAGATGTGAAATGTATCAGGTAAATGCAGGCGCGTACAGTCGGCTAATGAACGTCAATTGGTCAGTACATTTTCCAACTTAAATAATCTTTGAGTGGAGTGTCGGCACGTTTCTCTGCAAGAGTTTCGATATAAACCATATTGGTTTTGTTTAGCGACGGTTTCAACAGAGCCAGAGTCAATATGAAAGATTGATAACATATACACCGTTTGTTTGATCGGAAATAAAAGAAAATTAATATGGTAAAAACCAGTTCGTTCGTGGTTTAGTTTGCAATCAGCCAAAACGGTTCGACGTACTTGAGCGCGTGACGTAGGTACAAAATTTATGGTACTGTTCATCGATTCAGTATTGTGCCAGCCAAGTAGGGATAGAGCAGTTACCCCAATGCTCCCATTTGGGGGAGCCCTGAGTAGTTGAAACAAAATTGTCGCAGTTTTGAAATGTGTCTAATTGTTGATCGCTGCGTTCGCGAGTTTTTCTTGATTCTCGCACCTCAGTCGAGATTGTTTTAATGACTTTACACACTCGACAAGCCTTAGTATTCCCTTTCTGCCGCTAAATATTATAAAGAATTTCTCGTTGGCTTGCGACAATTTTACTTTTAAGCAATCATCTCAAGACATGAAATGTTCAAGGGAGGTGACACAAATGAATTAGGGTTGTGCCACGTGTCTTTCTCTATTGGTTCGAGCATATGAAGATTGTATCCAACCGCTACTTAAAACATACGCCGTTTAGTTACTCGGCTCACGTAAAGATCAGGGGCGGTACGTTTTTCTATGAGAGTACAATAGAGTAAGCTTGAACTTTAGACTAATTTTTTGCTTGGCTTAGGCTTAGACGTAGGAGTATGATTAGTCTTAGGCTTAGGCTTAGGAATATGCGTGCAATACTGTTCCGCCCCTGGTCTTTACATTGGCCAGTTACTCTAACCCAAAATGTGAATAAATTACGCGCATCGTGTGCAATTTTACTCTTTTAAGGCTGAATTCAGGTTATCACTTCTTATGTCCAGCATTTTGCAACTTATGTTGAAATTATTATCGGGATGGGCATCTATAGTTCATATGCGGCTAAACCGGAGGAGGCGCGGGGGGGGCTTTAATAATCTTGGATCGTCCGCCGTGTAATCCTGGATCTGTTTCTGCGTTGTGGCTCTCACCTTGATGTTTAGGGTTAGCCCGCAGGCCTGCATGCTCCGGCACCGATGACAAGTGTATGTGTGAGCGCTCTCACCAAAGCTAAAATAAGGTCCCTTAAAATAATAAATGCTGAAGATTTTCAAATCAAAGTAGTATATTGATTAGCGTCATGCGCGGTAGCGAGCAAAAATAATTACTTAATTTTAGTGCTAAAAGAAAATAAAACTTTATTTAGTTCTCATGGTTGTAAGGGGTTCGTCTAGTTAGGATAATGGGCGCGAAGTACGGCATTGAATGAAGTTCTGTAATAGTATTAAGAGGGTTTTTGCAATTTCAATTATTTGCGGATGGATTGGAAAATTTTAATCTGGTTTGTGCGCCGCGTAAGATTTCAACCAGAACAACAATGTGGTCGAAACTAAAACTGGCGCCTGAAAGAAATCCCAAACCACAAGTCTGAATTATTTGACGTTGCGTAAAACTACAAGAAATTTAAAACTGCGTCATGCGTCGTATACATACATTCACATACATACGACTAAAACGTTTTTCTCTATTAGAACATCAAAACGATAATTCAAATTTGGCGGTGTGGCTGAACAAAAATTGTCTTGGGAAAAGCACTTGATTTATAATCAGCCATGCGTTAATTTTTTTGTCGGCTTCAAATTGACTGCTGTAACGGTGTACATACACGGCTGTAGGTGCAAAAGCCGTGTTTTCGATTTTGATCATGATCACGGTGTAGAGTAACGGTAGCAGTTTAAACGAAAAAAAAATTACGGTGTTTAAGCATATGAACTGTTGAGAAAAAGAGTTTGCTAAATGCTGGAAAACTGTATGTTACAGGCGTTGGCCAGGATTTCAGTTCGAGACTGAAGTAGCAGTGTTTGTGAGCGAGCGTAGCGAGCGAGTATAGATGGCCACTGGATATATCCGGATAAACACATCCGGTAAGAATTGCCGGATGTTCGGATATGAAAAAAATATCCGGTGGCCGTCAATGGTGGCGAGTTAGAATGTTTTTGCTTGTGCATGTGGCGCTATGCTTGTCGTTTTAGTGTCGCCCTGAGCGGTATTACGACAGTTCTCCGCCTGACAGACAACTTGTAATCTGAAATTTCGTTGACTCGACAATTCGTCGCCCACGATTATGTTTAGGCTTAGACTTAGGCATAGGATTACGCTCAGGATTATGCTAATAAATGTATTAATTGGCTTTTGGAAAATATTGTGCGACATGTTGTCGGGCGATGAATTGTAGATTCGTCGTGCGGCGTACGGTGATTCGAAAGAACCATCCAAAAGTATGCCAGCATCCGCAGTTTAATTTTAAATTTTAAACAGGATAGACACTTACTATATACAGGATACTATGAACATTAGTCCAGTTTTAAACATTTAATCGCAGGTGAACAATATCGAATGTGCGCATGATTTACGCCAAGTAAATTCGTTAACGTTGAAAATAATACAACCATTGAAGTATTCTATGCCGGCCATTTGGCCTTATTCTAGTTTACCCCATAATATCGTGTTAGTAACGTACTTATCTGAGCACTCAGACGGATCCAAGGGGTCCCATGCAGGTATAGCCCATCCATCAGGGATCCAAACCAAAATTTCGCGTTAACATTTAGTACTAAAGTTACAAGTTGACTTGTCACTCGCGTTGCTCGTACGCTTTTTTCGCTATTATTGGTCCCTTTCAAAAATTTCGCAATACATTACAACGAACTGGGTTCGCCGGAAGGTTGTGTTCATTTGTTCACGTAATTATATTATTAGAGCTGTTGGTCGTGCCCTGCCTCTTGATTGTCACAAAACAGTGAATCTTGTGAAGACATAGCATCCTTATTTACTGCCACACAACCAGTCGCCGGTCATGAAAGTTGTGACGGCAGAGTCTGAAGTATACTTCAATAGTGTGCGAATGATCGTTCAAGCGAAAATCCAAACACAATTGTAGCGTTTAAATCTTAATTTACCAAAAACAAAAATTTCGCAATACTTTACAATGAACTGGGTTCGCCGGAAGGTTGTGTTCATTTGTTCACGTAATTATATTTTATTAGAGCTGTTGGTCGTGCCCTGCCTCTTGATTGTCACAAAACAGTGAATCTTGTGAAGACATAGCATCCTTATTTACTGCCACACAACCAGTGGCCGGTCATGAAAGTTGTGACGGCAGAGTCTGAAGTATACTTCAATAGTGTGCGAATGATCGTTCAAGCGAAAATCCAAACACAGTTGTGTAGCGTTTAAATCTTAATTTACCAAAAATTCAATCCAGCAACTCGCTGTTAAAATCACATCGATCAATAAAACGTCGGGTGTCGTTACTTGTTATCTGAAAATCTGGAATGAATACGATAAGATGGTAGGTACCGTAAATGCATTTTTTGAGAAAATTTTGCCAGTTTTGCCAGTTAACAAATGTTACAGAAACGTTATGTACGGTAAAATGACTTGTATCGCAGCTTATATAATGCTTATAAACTGTGAACAAGTGTCGAAATCTGTTGCGACTGTTCAAATGGCAGTTTAAACGATTTGCGTCCGTTTCGCGTTGAGATTATTTCAATTGAACGCAATGCGTTTGAAATTTGCGCAGCGATTTTGATCTCAATAAGTTGAAACTCAACGTCAGTTCCGTGCTCAACGCCGGTTGTATCCTTCAATTGAGAGGCCCAGCGCAAAATTTAAAACTGTGAATTTTTGCATGCAAACGTTTATTTTGTTCAAGTACATTTTGTTTTACGTTTCTCGTTTGCAAAATTTAAGAGGTCACATGTTTGTGCCAAAGGTACAAAAACGAAGCTATTGAATACGAAAATAGTTTCTAGTTTGTCACAAAATTAAACAGTTGAAAAGAATTCGCTCAGGTGGCTATTTTGACCGTTCTGTGTCCTTGACACACTCAGCAATGGCACTGAGCGAAATCATTTATCATTGGTGATAGGTTATTTTCATGGTTGTGTGTTTGTGTTAAAAAGTAATGTTGATAACATGTGTAGGCAGTGCAACCAGGAATTGTTACTCTACAGATGGCAGGGAGATTTCTAGATGGAACAAAATATTGAATATAAAATTCATGAATGCTGTCTGTAAACAGATTGGCCAGGACGAAGCGGCGTCCCTACCAACGACCGTTTTGTAGTTGCGGTTTTGTCAATACGGCTTCGAACGGAATGCTATTGCAGAAGTGAATATATATCATCAAAACAGCTAAGAATATATACATACCTGTGTAGAATACAAAAGGCAGCCGCTTGGAACTCTGAGGCTATGAATAAATCAGGTGATTTGTCGGTTAATTAACGGTACAAAGAAAATAAGTATTATTAAGCTGGCAATAGCGTATTTGAGTAATGAGTAAAATACTCTAGGGTTATCGCAGTTTAAATAGTCACGGTGCTTTTCAAACATAACTCGTTAGTTTCAGTAAGGCTTAATCTTGTCATTGAAGTTAAGAGTGTAGCCAGCGGGGGGGGGGGGTGCGGTGCGGTACTATACCTGCCTGTCATTTTTGCACCGCATTTTCCAGTATTCTCGATGGTGACAAATTTGAGTTTCAAAGTTAAACTAGGAACTTGTGCGAAGTATATCTTATTTGTTACTGTGCACAAGTTTTAAGACATTGAGTATTTGTGGGGAAAACGTAAATTTGCCGGTGTCACGACCGCCATATATTATAAACCAGGAGTACACGGAACTAGCAAAAAAATGATACAAAAACCAGGAGTACACGGAACTAGCAAAAAAATGATACAAAAACCAGGAGTACACGGAACTAGCAAAAAAATGATACAAAAACCAGGAGTACACGGAACTAGCAAAAAAATGATACAAAAACCAGGAGTACACGGAACTAGCAAAAAAATGATACAAAAACCAGGAGTACACGGAACTAGCAAAAAAATGATACAAAAACCAGGAGTACACGGAACTAGCAAAAAAATGATACAAAAACCAGGAGTACACGGAACTAGCAAAAAAATGATACAAAAACCAGGAGTACACGGAACTAGCAAAAAAATGATACAAAAACCAGGAGTACACGGAACTAGCAAAAAAATGATACAAAAACCAGGAGTACACGGAACTAGCAAAAAAATGATACAAAAACCAGGAGTACACGGAACTAGCAAAAAAATGATACAAAAACCAGGAGTACACGGAACTAGCAAAAACTGATACAAAAACCAGGATACACGGAACTAGCAAAAAAATGATACAAAAACCAGAGAGTACACGGAACTAGCAAAAAAATGATACAAAAACCAGGAGTACACGGAACTAGCAAAAAAAGATACAAAAACCAGGAGTACACGGAACTAGCAAAAAAATGATACAAAAACCAGAGTACACGGAACTAGCAAAAAAATGATACAAAAACCAGGAGTACACGGAACTAGCAAAAAATGATACAAAAACCAGGAGTACACGAACTAGCAAAAAAATGATACAAAAACCAGGAGTACACGGAACTACAAAAAAATGATACAAAAACCAGGAGTACACGGAACTAGCAAAAAAAGATACAAAAACCAGGAGTACACGAACTAGCAAAAAAATGATACAAAAACCAGGAGTACACGAACTAGCAAAAAATGATACAAAAACCAGGAGTACACGGAACTAGCAAAAAATGATACAAAAACCAGAGTCACGGAACTAGCAAAAAAGATACAAAAACCAGAGTACACAACTACAAAAATAAAAACCAGAGTAACAACTTTTTTATATTTTTGCTATCCTGCTCCTGTTTATCATTTTTCTATCCTTACTCCTTTATAGTTTGTCAGTTCTTACTCTTTTTTTGCTATTTCTCTATTTTTTTATATTTTTCTAGTTCCTGTCCTTTTTTATATTTTCTATTCTGCTTATCATTTTTCTAGTTTGTCTTTTTTTTCAGTTTTTCTAGTTTGCCCTGTTTTTTATCATTTCTATTTGTCTCCTGTTTTTTTATATTGCTAGTTCCATACTTCCTGTTTTTTATCATTTTTCTATTTCGTGTACTCCTTTTTTTATAGTTTGCTAGTTCTTACTCCTTTTTTATATGTCCTTCCCGTTTTTGTTTTTGAAAAGTTTCTGCTAGTTCCGTGTACTCCCTGGTTTATAATATATGGCGGTCGTGACACCAGCAAATTTACGTTTTCCCCACAAATACTCAATGTCTTAAAACTTGTGCACAGTAACAAATAAGATATACTTCGCAGAAGTTCCTAGTTTAACTTTGAAACTCAAATTTGTCACCATCGAGAATACTGGAAAATGCGGTGCAACCAAACTGTTTACAGATAGATAGCATTCATGAATTTTATATTCAATATTTTGTTCCATCCAGAAATCTTCCTGCCGCCTGTAGAGTAACAATTCCTGGTTGCGGGCTTGCGTATTGAAGTTTATTTGCTCCGTCTCAATCGGTAATCAGCGTACGAGTATTGTTAACGGCACTCTTCCACTTTCGGGTTAACTTTTAATTTGTATGGATGAAAATATTTGCCCCGGTTGGTGTTAGTTAATAGTTTACTGCCTACACATGTTTTAAACATTACTTTTTAACACAAACACACAACCATGAAAATAACCTATCACCAATGATAAATGATTTCGCTCAGTGCCATTGCTGAGTGTGTCAAGGACACAGAACGGTCAAAATAGCCACCTGAGCGAATTCTTTTCAACTGTTTAATTTTGTGACAAACTAGAAACCATTTTCGTATTCAATAGCTTCGTTTTTGTACCTTTGGCACAAACATGTGACCTCTTAAATTTTGCAAACGAGAAACGTAAAACAAAATGTACTTGAACAAAATAAACGTTTGCATGCAAAAATTCACAGTTTTAAATTTTGCGCTGGGCCTCTCAATTGAAGGATACAACCGGCGTTAAGCACGGAACTGACGTTGAGTTTCAACTTATTGAGATCAAAATCGCTGCGCAAATTTCAAACGCATTGCGTTCAATTGAAATAATCTCAACGCGAAACGGACGCAAATCGTTTAAACTGCCATTTGAACAGTCGCAACAGATTTCGACACTTGTTCACAGTTTATAAGCATTATATAAGCTGCGATACAAGTCATTTTACCGTACATAACGTTTCTGTAACATTTGTTAACTGGCAAAACTGGCAAAATTTTCTCAAAAAATGCATTTACGGTACCTACCATCTTATCGTATTCATTCCAGATTTTCAGATAACATTTATTGATCGATGTGATTTTAACAGCGAGTTGCTGGATTGAATTTTTGGTAAATTAAGATTTAAACGCTACACAACTGTGTTTGGATTTTCGCTTGAACGATCATTCGCACACTATTGAAGTATACTGCAGACTCTGCCGTCACAACTTTCATGACCGGCCTTGTGTGGCTGTAAATAAGGATGCTATGTCTTCACAAGATTCACTGTTTTGCGACAATCAAGAGGCAGGGCACGACCAACAGCTCTAATAAAATATAATTACGTGAACAAATGAACACAACCTTCCGGCGAACCCAGTTCATTGTAAAGTATTGCGAAATTTTTGTTTTTGGTAAATTAAGATTTAAACGCTACACAACTGTGTTTGGATTTTCGCTTGAACGATCATTCGCACACTATTGAAGTATACTGCAGACTCTGCCGTCACAACTTTCATGACCGGCCTTGTGTGGCTGTAAATAAGGATGCTATGTCTTCACAAGATTCACTGTTTTGCGACAATCAAGAGGCAGGGCACGACCAACAGCTCTAATAAAATATAATTACGTGAACAAATGAACACAACCTTCCGGCGAACCCAGTTCATTGTAAAGTATTGCGAAATTTTTGTTTTTGGTAAATTAAGATTTAAACGCTACACAACTGTGTTTGGATTTTCGCTTGAACGATCATTCGCACACTATTGAAGTATACTGCAGACTCCGTCACAACTTTCATGACCGGCCTTGTGTGGCTGTAAATAAGGATGCTATGTCTTCACAAGATTCACTGTTTTGCGACAATCAAGAGGCAGGGCACGACCAACAGCTCTAATAAAATATAATTACGTGAACAAATGAACAGAACCTTCCGGCGAACCCAGTTCATTGTAAAGTATTGCGAAATTTTTGAAGGGGAACAATAATAGCGAAAAAAGCGTACGAGCAACGCGAGTGACAAGTCAACTTGTAACTTTAGTACTAAATGTTAACGCAAAAATTTGGTTTGGATCCCTGATGGCTGGGCTATACCTGCATGGGACCCCTTGGATCCGTCTGAGTGCTCAGATAAGTACGTTACTAACACGATATTATGGGGTAAACTAGAATAAGGCCAAATGGCCGGCATAGAATACTTCAATGGTTGTATTATTTTCAACGTTAACGAATTTACTTGGCGTAAATCATGCGCACATTCGATATTGTTCACCTGCGATTAAATGTTTAAAACTGGACTAATATGTTCATAGTATCCTGTATATAGTAAGTGTCTTTCCTGTTTAAAATTTAAAATTAAACTGCGGATGCTGGTATACTTTTGGATGGTTCTTTCGAATCGCCGTACGCCGCACGACGAACCTACAATTCATCGCCCGACAACATGTCGCACAATATTTTCCAAAAGCCAATTAATACATTTATTAGCATAATCCTGAGCGTAATCCTATGCCTAAGTCTAAGCCTAAACATAATCGTGGGCGACAAATTGTCGAGTCAATGAAATTTCAGATTACAAGTTGTCAGTCGACAAGTTGTCTGTCAGGCGGAGAACTGTCGTAATACCGCTCAGGGCGACACTAAAACGACAAGCATAGCGCCACATGCACAAGCAAAACATTCTCACTCGCCACCATTGACGGCCACCGGATATTTTTTTCATATCCGAACATCCGGCAATTCTTACCGGATGTGTTTATCCGGATATATCCAGTGGCCATCTATACTCGCTCGCTACGCTCACTCACAAACACTGCTACTTCAGTCTCGAACTGAAATCCTGGCCAACGCCTGTAACATACAGTTTTCCAGCATTTAGCAAACTCTTTTTCTCAACAGTTCATATGCTTAAACACCGTAATTTTTTTTTCGTTTAAACTGCTACCGTTACTCTACACCGTGATCATGATCAAATCGAAAACACGGCTTTTGCACCTACAGCCGTGTATGTACACCGTTACAGCAGTCAATTTGAAGCCGACAAAAAAATTAACGCATGGCTGATTATAAATCAAGTGATTTTCCCAAGACAATTTTTGTTCAGCCACACCGCCAAATTTGAATTTTCGTTTTGATGTTCTAACAGAGAAAACGTTTTAGTCGTATGTATGTGAATGTATGTATACGACGCATGACGCCCCCCTAAATTTCTTGTAGTTTTACGCGCCGTCAAATAATTCCAACTTTCTAGCTTTCAGATTTCTTTCAGGCGCCAGTTTTTCGACCGCGTATACTTTGGTTGAAATCTACGCACAAACCGGATTAGTTTTCCAATCCATCCGCAAATAATTGAAAGGGGGGGGACCCTCTTGCTCCCTTCAGAGGACTTCATTCAATTTCGTACTTCGCGCCATTATCCTAACTAGACGAACCCTTTACAACCATGAGAACTAAATAAAGTTTTATTTTCTTTAGCACTAGAATTTGAGTGACTTTTTTGCTCGCTACCGCGCATGACGCTAATCAATATACTACTTGATTTGAAAATCTTCAGCGTTGTTATTCCGACCTTGTTTTAGCTTGGTGAGAGCGCTCACACATACACTTGTAACGGTGCCGGAGCATGCAGGCCTGCGGCTAACCCTCAATCTCAAGGTGAGAGCCACAACGAAACAGATCCAGGGTCCACAGCAGACGGTGCAAGATTTTTAAAGCCCCCCCGCGCCTCCTCCGGTTTAGCCGCATATGAACTATAGATGCCCATCCCGATAATAATTTCAACATAAGTTGCAAAATGCTGGACATAAGAAGTGATAACCTGAATTCAG